>JARHVA010010667.1:0-142572 GCA_037957365.1 Torreya grandis | reverse complement strand
ACTATCTAAAAGAAATCCTATTATTTATTGCAAGATCACTTCTGAAAGAAGAGAAGTTCCTTCAACATTTTCACTAAGATTTTCTCCTCTATTTGTTAACATTATCTCTAAAAAAAGAGAGATGGATGGTTTATCCTACCCTTGAGTGTTATTTTTTGCTTATATATATAGTATATAGCTCTTGCATATTTATAAGGAACCTCCCCTTGATGAGAGGAGAGATTTGTCCCCTTTTGATGTAGTAAACCTACACATCTGGCTGACCAATCTCCCTATGCTATGGTTGAAGAAACCTATTTTGCTCACCAATTAGCTGGTTGACCAAATATTCACCCAATAGTTTTTGGCAACTCCATTGAGGACATAATAATTTTGTGCAATTTGGAGCCTCAAGCTTCAAATTAAAATATCACATGTGTCTTAACCATTATTATTATAGCCTTATCTATTTATCCTACTATGAAAGAATGCATAGTTTGAAGCCTCAAGATTCAAGTTGAAGTAGTGCCAATTCTTTTTCATTTTTATTTTTACACTCTAGCAGATCCACACTATACGCAAAGCCAAAGGGCTAAAGGTATTATTAACCTTGTATTTGAGTTGGTACAGTAAAGTAATTTTGATCTATTTCATTCACCATCTCACCTCCAATGAACTAGGAGCTTTCCTCCTACTAAAGTCAAGTCTCCATTACCAGGCAAAACCTCCATTTCTACTATTAATAAAGCTTTGTCAATACTTACCCCTCTGAGATTTGTTATTCCACCTTTCCATAGTCATACAATGGTAGTTTAAGGTCCTTGGGGTAACTCTTTTAGCCCACTCAATTTAACTCCACCTCTACATGAGCTACCACATAGTTTAAGGAAAAATCTCCCCAAGTTCTATGTTGATGGGAAAGTTCATCCTGATGAACATATTGCAGCCTTCAGCATAGCCTATGCCATAATAGGTGTGGAGTATGAGGATGTAGCAGTCAGGTTGTTTGTGGAAACTTTATAAGGTGCTTTTGCAGACTAGTTTTATCATCTCCAGGCCCAGATTGTGACTGACTAGAACACTCTCAAAGCCAAATTTGAAGCCAGATTCAAGCCTATAGAAGATGTGCATGCCCTTTTGTCTCAACTCACACAAATGAAGAAGGAGCCTTATAAACCAATGAGGGATTTCATAGCTAAGTTTGACAAGCTGAGGAACAAGATTCCTATAATTGCTCAACCAACACCTAAAAACCTTAAATGTTTCTTCATCAATTCTTAGCTACCTAAAGTAATTTTTCTATTGAGACGTGCTGGCCTAATAGACCTTGTTATAGCTTAGGATTTGGCTACTAAGGTGGAAGATGACCTTACCCTGGTAGGAAATATAAGGAGAGATCCTAACAGAGGTAAATCTTCTTCATCTTTTGAATATCCATCTATAGGTACCACTGATCCAATGGTGCAAAAGCTAGCAAATGAGTTGCTAGCTCTCAAGAAGCAAATGACACAAGGGATATCTTTAGGTCCTTCATACATAGATATGCCAAAGAGGACATTCCCTAATTATTCATACCAAGGCAATGCTGCGAGGAATCAAGGATAGCCAAATCATCTTCCTCCCTCATAGGGGAAACTTGCCATTGAAGCACCACCAACCAATTCAATAGTTGGATATCTCAAAATAGAATCTAATTTATCTTTCTAACCTAAATTAAACCAAGAAAATGACACTGATCTCCTTATAGAAGATCAAGAAGAGTCAACTGGTGACTCCCACATTGGTTTCCTAAATTACTAGGATAAACCTAGAAGTAAAGGTGAAGCAGTCGAGGGATCATAAGTGGTATTCACCTAGTCCAAGAATTAGTTATCCCAACTAGCTAATAAGGAGAAAGTAGAGGAGTAACCTCAACCAAAAATTTCAATTGCTAAGTGGGGAACCACTCTACCTTTCCAGCCAAAGGACCTGATGATTGCCAGAAAGGTAAGTACATCAAACATCTCTACACCTTCTACTTCAACTTCACAGATCAGTCCTCCCCCTCCCAAAAACTAAAAGGATGAACTCCTATCCTCTCTTCCTAGTCCAATTTAGTCATTTGACATAATTGACCATGTCAAGAAAACCAAAATTCAAATGTTTGAATTTGAATTCCTACAAGCTAACCCTTAGCAGCTGGATAGGTTGGTAGAGTGTGTGAAGAATAAAGTCATCCCTATAGGACAAGAGATTAGAAAGGTAACTCATGATCCCCTAAGGAACATGCCCATCACAAACAATATTTTCATTGCTCCTCTAGTTGCCCCTAGGAAAATAGAGCCTTTATATGTTTCCCTATTGATAAATGGTTACAAATTGAGCAATTGCATCATAGACTCAGGTGCATTTGACAATGTCATGCCTGTCAAGGTGGTAGAATATCTTGGACTCACACTGACCAAAACCTTTTAGAGATGTTTCTCCATGGAGAACAAATAAGTACCTCTATTGGGACAAATCAAGGATGCCCAGTTTGCATTTGCAACATTTCCAGACAAAAGAATCAAGATGACAGCCTGGTGGCCGATGTCCTAGCCTCATACGACATTCTTCTTGGATGAAATTTTTACAAAGATGTTGGAGGAGAATTGAATATGGAGCTATCTAAAGTGATGATCCCTATCAAAGGCATCATGTAGAGGTTACTTCCTAAAAAGGAATCAAAATATGTTGTCACTCAGACATCAGCCCCTGAAGCTCAAATTCTATTTGAATATTTAGACATGGGTAATTATTTCTTGACCACAAAGGATACTCATGTTTTAGCTGATAAAACTTCTAAAAATGATAGTCTAAAAATTGGTTCAGACAAAAAAATAGAAGATGTGAGAGAGTACAGTGCAAGCACAGAAGAATTCCCCCTTCTAAGTAAGGAGAAATCTAAGGAAAGATCAATTTTTGATGATGTTTGGATCATAGAATTTGATGGCAACAATTCTTCTACCAATGCTAGAGCTGGGACTATGTTGATGTCTCCTCAAGGAGATATTTTTCCTTCATGCAAGTTATATTTCAACAACACTAACAACACAACTAAATGTAAATCTTTATTACTCAGATTGAAGGCTGCTCAAGACCAAGATGTCAAACTCCTTTACACCAAAGGAGATGCTAAGCTGATGGTTTGTCAAGAGTTTGATGCTAACAATCAAAACATGTGCTAGACTAAACTAATAGAATAGCAAGTTATGGTAGTGGACCATACTACTACACTCCAAAGTTAGCAAAAGGAACTCTTCGTAGAGAGAGTAAGGAGTTAAAATTTTTAGGTTGAAGATCACGTCTTGCCATGGAGCAAGAAAAGAGAGCCAAAAGGAGTGCACATAAAATGTGATTCATAGTGGAGAAATCCATTCACCCATCACCGATTCTGGGGACAAAATGGTTTCCTACTAGTTTATCAGGATGGAATGCCACTTTCATTGTCTCAAAATGGGTAGCATCTGAATCACTTCAATCTATGATGTATCAGATAAGATCAGCTTGTACATATGTATATTTGTATAGTCTTTAGTTCTATTTTTGTGCTTTCATTTTTGTTTTTGGAGCCTTTCTTTTTTGGGTAGCATGACTCCATGGCCCAATGGCATACTTCAAGGCACTAGAGATTCTAGTTTCTACTCCCCTCAGCTGTTCTAAGTTTTCAACTAAAGGAAGTTCCCCAACTGGAGCTAGTTGTTGTCCCCATAAATGTTAGCTCATTTTTTAGACAATATATGAACTATTCTAGTTAAATAGATAAAAATTCTCTCTTCCATTTTTAAAAATTGTTCTGAGCATTCAAATTATTCATTATTCAAGATTTTTAAAATTTCTACAGACTCTGTAGGCTTGAATCTATAGACTCTGCAGGCTAAGTTCTACGGACTCTGTAGGCTTAAATCTATAGACTTAGTTTTATAGACTTTGCAGGATGGAATCTATGGACTCATTTCTATGGACTCCACCAATTCTATGAACTCATTTCTATGGAATTTTTAGGTTCATTTCTATGCACTCTATAGATTCAAATCTACAGACTCTACAAGAAAGAAACAAGCTCTCAACACTTAGGTGATTTCAAGGTTGGTTCAACAACTTGGTTCAATAAAAAATGTCCATCGGTCAGCTTCTAAGCAAGGATTGAACCATTAAACCTTGAACCATTTTAGTTCAATGGGCTCAATGGGTTTAAAGGTTTAATATCATTAGCAAGAGTTAAGTGCTTCGGCAAAAGTTCAAAGTTCAACTGCTTCAAGGTTCAACAGCTTCAAAACACTTATCAAAGAGAAGAAGGCTTGAACCATTGAATCATTGAACCATTGAACCACTTTGGTTCAAAGGTTCAATGGGTTCAATGGTTTAACAAGTTTAATGGCCATATGGTTCAACACATTTGGTTCAAGAGATAAAAAAGACTTAGTCAAATAAAGAGATTGAACCAATTGAACCATTAATCCAAAGTTGGTTTAATCGGTCAGTTTAATCAGTAGGTTCAAGGGGCTACCCCAAAGCCAAAAGAAAAAGTGCCCTTGTAGAGGGTACTGAACTAAGCTGAGTGCCCTTATGGAGGGTAGTGAACCAAGCTAAGTACCCTTGTAGAGGGCAGTGAACCAAGCTGAGTGCCCTTGTGAAGGGTAGTGAACCAAGTTGAGTGCCCTTGTAGAGGGTAGTGAACCAAGCCGAGTGCCCTTGTGGAGGAATGCGAGCAAAGGTGGACACAAATAATTCCTTTAAAAAAGTTCCCACGATAAAGTTGTTAAGGATCATTTCCTTTAGACAAAATGTCCAAAGGAATTCACTCAAGAAGAAAGCTCAAAAGCAAGAACCCAATAGAAAATTGACTAAGGCAAAACAAAGGAAGATTTCCTTCAAATTATCTGAAGGAATTCCTTTTTTTTGTCTAAAGGAAAAGAGTGGTAAAAGTTTGCTAAAGGAGCAAAAGCCTGCTGAGAAAATTAAACCCTGAAGGCCATCCCAAGACTGCCCAAAGGGTAGGTAACCTTATGGGAGGCTCTCACCAAGGAAAGTAGACTATTTCTCAAGACCTCAAAGGGAAAGTTCCCTCTAAGAAAGATCAAACCTCAAAGAGTAGTGGAAGCTACCACATGTCCCTCACAAAGTGCAGTGAAAGCCACCACATGCCCCTTACAAAGTGTAGTGGATGCCACCACGTGTCCCTTATAAAGTTGAAGCAGAAGCTACCAAGTGTCATCTACTAAGACACAATTTCTAATAAGTTTCAAAGCTATGGAATGTGCCACGTATTCCATTATAACTCAGTAGCAAGCCACCACGTGTCAACATCTATAGTTTATTCCTTTTGTTTTGTAAGGACTGTGGTGGGCCCTAAGTGAGTTTCTAAATCAAGTAGAACATGTGACAAGTGTCTGCATCTTCATGGATCCAAAACAATCTTGAATGTTTCTACAGTGCTTCTATAAGCTCAATGGAAGCTGCCATGTGTCATCCTCCATGGGACTCTCAAAAGACATCTAAAGCCTCTATAAGTAAAGTGGATGCTGCCACGTCTCCTCACCTATTTCATAGTATAACATGCCACATGTCACTTATTGAGATCAATGGAAAGTAGCCAAAGCAAATGGGATAGACATGAAGAAATTGCTAAGGAGGATGATGGGCCCATAGCCATCAAATTCAGGGCAACCAAATAGCTATTGGCTTTCAAACAATGACAAACCCAAACACATCAAATTTGTGACAATGAAATAACTATTGATCTTTACAGGATTAAGCACATACCCTATGAAAAAATTTAGTGACCAGCCAAAGAGATAGACTGAGGGCTCAAATCACACAAATAAGCACAAAATATAGCCAATAAAGGGGGAATAATGGAGAAAGATCAGAAATATCCATGCATGGGATATGTTTCTAGAAGGTAAAGTAGTCCACTAGGTGGACATCAGAGAGTGCGAACATTCAATAACACGGCCTATTTTTCTACATTGAGTAGAGTGAATAGTTGTGCACACATCAGGTGGCCCATATTAAAAACTAATGCTCAATTCTAGCATAGCCCATGGATAGAATTTAAAATGCATTAAAGGTATTAAATGCATTATAATCCATTTTTGTGAAACAAAGTGCCTAAGTCTTTCTTGGAGCACTATATATTGGACTCTCTCTTATTGTTTTAAGGGAGATCTCTCTCTATTATCAAAAACAAAACTTTGCCCAAATTGAAAGGCATTACTAAGACTTTGAGCTTAGATTGTTGATCATATTTCATTATTTGAATAAGAAAACAAGTGACTTTTTAGACTTTGTGCTAGAATAGCTTGGTTGTTGGGGAAATTGTTCTTATGTTTGTTTCTTTAATACATTTTTTGTCCATTTAATTAAATAAGCAAAATTAGTGAAAATAATTAAAAAGGTGTCTTGAAGCCAATTGTGGAGAGACTTTGTGCCCCCACAATTTCCTTTAGTGTGTTTTCTTTCTATTCCTGTGTAAAGGATCTGGGGATGACTTTGTGCCCTCATTATCCTTCATATTCTGTTTCTATGTAAAGGACCTTGGGATGACTTTGTGCCCTCATTATCCTTCATATCTCACTCTTGGGTAATTGAGGTGGAGACTTTATGCTACATCTCAGTCTACTGGTTACTACGCCTTTGGTTACCAATTACTTGTCACTATCTAAAAGAACTCTTACTATTTCCTGCAAGATCACTTCTGAAAGAAGAGAAGTGCCTTTAGCATTTTAACCAAGATTTTCTCCTCTATTTTTTAACATCATCTTTGAAAAAAGAGAGATGGATGGTTTATCCTACCCCTAAGTGTTATTTTCTACTTATATATATATATATATATATAGTATATAGCTCTTGCATATTTATAAGGAACCTCCCCTTGATGAGAGGAGAGATTTGTCCCCTTTTAATGTAGTAAACCTACACATCTGGCTGACCAATCTCCCTATGCTATGGTTGAAGAGACATATTTTTCTCACCAGTTAGTTGGTTGACAAAATATTAACCCAATAGAGTACTTATTTAATATCCTATATAATTTTTTAACAATCTCCTATTTGTCAAACATAGTCTTACAAGTGGAGCTATGCTTCATTTGTGAGATGTTTGTGATATGAACTCATGGTATGGTATAGAAAGCTTGTGTAGATGATCATGGCCAACCTTAAGAGACATAAATAATTATTCATAAATTTTTATAAAGAGATATGTTTGACCATAATTAATATTGGTATGTATACAAGGTGATTTATGCCTTTTAGGTGTGTGAATCAAGCTAGACAAGCAAGTGTATGTGTTAATATTTGAAGACTTTGTGTGAAGGTTTTTGGGTTCTTGGTGACCAATGTTTTTATTAGATTGAGTAGAGGAAAATATCATTAGACTTAGCATATTTTTATGATTCTATTGAATATTTTTATTATATTGATGAGTATATATTTGTATATGAGTGAAATATTTTATGAATGGATTATTTCTTGTGTTGAAGAGATAGCTTGGTGTTGATGACTTGTGTGGAGTTATAGACATGGAAAATAGAGCTATTTTAGGGTTTCTATATCATTTTGAGAAGCAATCAGATTTTAATAACTATTCATTTTATAGGTGTTGTGTTGGTGCTCAACATCTTAGGCAAGTTGGTGTTTATCATATTTAGGGGTTGGTGCTCCTTGTGAAGTGGGTTATTCACTAAATCCTCATGTTTGTGATCATATTATAGAACTATAGTCCATTGTTATGTAGACTTGAGAATGGGTTTTCTCCCCCATGAGGGTTTCCTATATAAATCTTGTGTAATGTCTACATTCATGTTTGTTCTTTGATTCATCTATCTTGCATATTGATGTGATTGGTTAAGTAACTTGAAGAGTTGGGAATTGAATTGCATTATTATTAACCACTGATTCACCCCCTCTTAGTGGTGTGTAGTTATATCAATTAGTATCAAATCAGGTCCTTTTTATGGTTTAATAGCTTGAAAGGTGATTCTAAAGTACAATGGTAAGTTAGGGAATGCATGATGGTTCCTCTTCCAAACAAGCTCCATTATTTAATGGTTCTAACTATGCCTTTTAGAGTTTAAGAATGAAGTCTTTTATCATGGCTCTAGGATTTGATGTTTGGTAGATTGTTGTTGATGGATACATTTTTCCTACTAGTTCTCTTACTAGTTCTACTGATAAGAAACTATTTGAAAGCAATTCAAAGGTTATGAATGCTATTTCTAGTGGTCTATCAGAGACTGAGTTCTCAAAGGTCATTCACTATCGAACAACTAAGGAGATATGGACTAAGTTAAAGACAATCTATGAAGGAGACTCAAAGGTCAAGCTATAAAAATTATAAACTTTTAGAAGATAGTTTGAGAGTCTTAAAATGAAGGAGGAAGATTCTATGTCATCCTTATTGAATAGAGTGGATGATGTGGTCAATATGATCAAGGGTCTTCCAGAAGATCTCAAAGAGGATGTTGTTGTTTAAAAGGTTTTAAGATCTCTATCTTATAGCTTTGACTCTAAGGTACCTATAATTGAGGAAAGTCATGATCTTACCTAATGAAGATGGATGATCTTTATGGATCTATCACTACTTATGATATGAGGATAAATGAAGATAAACCTCATAATAATGATGTTGATTTCAAGGTAGAGAAAAAGCCTAAAGGAAATAAGACAAAAATTAAGGGGTCTCAAGGAAAAATGCTATGTTAGATGATATATCTGATGATGATTTAATTACTTTCTTTTCAAGAAAGTTGAAGATTAGATCAGGTAGGTATAGAGGTAAGCTTCATTTTAAGTTCTTCAACTATGGTAAAGTAGGTTATTTTTCAAGAAAATGTCCTCACAAGCATAAGAAAGATGAGGATGAGGATCAAGAAAAAGGTAAGGAAGGTTTCAGGTCTGATAGAAATAAAATATCATTTAGGAAGTTTGATAACAAAATAAAGTTCTACAAGGACAAAAGGAGTCTATACATAAATATGGATGATAGTGACTCAAAAGTAGGTAATGGTAGTCAATCTAATAACAATCATAATGAAAGTGAAGCTGAGGATGATGAAAGTGATTGTTCATATCAAATTGAAGGAAACTAGAGTGGATTAGATGAAGACTATGAGGAAGACATTCCAAACTATGAGAGTGAACTAAAAATTGCTCTTGAAGATTTGAAAATTTAAAGAAAGGTATGTAAAGGTTTAAAGGCCAATTTGAAAGACTATGAAGTTTAATTCAATATTTTTGAGGCTAAGATAACTAAATAATAGGGAAGATGAAGGAGAAATAATGTTCTTAAATTCCAAATTGGAGTCTATATCCTCAATCCTAAAAGGTAAGGAAGATGAGTGTTCCAATTTGATTACAAAAAACAAGTTTTTAAATGATAAATTGGAGAAAGATTTGAGTAAGGATAAGTCTTTTTCCAAGTATGAAAAAAATAGAAATGATCTTGACAGTCTGTTGATGAATCAAAAGTCTTCAAGTGATAGAAAAGGTTTGGGTTTCATTGAGAAGCCATTAGTCATATCTCAAGCAAAGGAGAAAATAATTGAAGAGGAGAAAGAGAAACCTATAAAAATCAATACCCAAGCTGATGGTGTTAGCTCCAACAAGGTAAGATATCCTAATTCCATAAAGCATTTAAACTTTAATTTATATTGTCATATTTTTCATGAGTTTGGTTATAAGGCCAATGATTGCAAGATGAAGGCTAAGAAAATCAATCTACCTAATCTTATGAATGAGATAAAATGATTCAAGTGTTTGGAGATGGGACATTTAGATAATCAATGTCTAAAGAAGATAAAACAAAGTGAGTCTGCTCCTAATAATATAACATGTCTCAATTGTCAAAGGGCTAGTCGCTTAGCCAAATTTTATCAGAATCAAAGAAGGATTGCATGTTTTAATTGAAAGGGATTTGATCATATTGCTAATTTTTTTAAGAAAAAGGGGGATCTTAATAAAGTCAAGACCAATTAGGTTCCAAGTTTTCAAGAAATAAAAGACAAAGTATTATATAGGTTAAAGGAAGAAAAGAAAGCAATAGTTGATATGTCTGTAGCTCAAGATTGTGTGTTTTCAAAGGTGGAGAGTGCTTATTTCATTGAAAACTTTTCATTATCTACTCATGTTTTCAATGAAGAGATAAAAAACAATGAGAAGTTGAAGAAGGAAGATAAATACAACCTTAAGATAAGTATGGATCATTTTCTAGTTGTAGATGATGATATTTCCTATATAGATCAATCATTGATAGACATTGAAAATGTCAATTAAATTGATATTATAGATCAAGACAGGGTTGAATCCTCATTTGTTGACTATTCAAGTTTGAAATAAGGGGAGAAAATTTCAAGAATAGAAGAGGTAGTCACAGGTAAGTTAAATAAGAATAAGATTGTGTTGACCAAAGATGAAGAAGAATATGAGAAGATGTGGGCCCATCCAAATTTCACACTATTCTAAAGTAGTCTTGAGGGATTGGAGCTCTCTATCTGTGCTTCACAAGAGACTCTTGTAGGTTAAAAAGTAAGATTATTTGTCCAAGAGGTATGTTCAGGTCATTTGGTCCTAAAGTGTCATTTTGATCAATTTTTGATGTCTTGGTTGAGTGATGATTTGAAGGAGAAGGAAGAAGTGGTTTGTATGAGGTCTTGAGGAAGATTTTCATGAGTCATATCTAGGTGGTTTGAGGTCTTGATGAGCTTAGATATGTGTTTTATGGTCAAAAGTTTGAGTTGACCATTTTTGGTAGTGATGACTGCCTATAAAGTGCCAAAGTTGCTCATATGATGTTATAAGGTGAAAATAAGTTTGATAATAAGTGATTCAAGATGTTTTTGGTATGTCAAAGAAGGAAATATATCTTGGAGATGTTGATAAGGAGCTAAGATGTGATTTTGACCATTTGTTCTTCAAGGTGCCTATTGTAGGTTTTGGTCTGTATGTACAAAATGCTTGGTGTTAAGGGTCATTTGAAGAATGAAGATGTGTCATGAAGTATGTTTTTCTCAAGAAGGTCTAAACATGTGTTTAATATATTTTCCAAGTGGTTTCATAGGTAGATGAATGATTTTATGCCAAGTGGAGCATTTTGAGTGGTCATTGGCTTCTCTTCTCAAGAGTATGTGTTTGGTGGCATAAAGGAAGTCATGGTTTCCAAAGGTGTGAAGGATTTAAATTTGGCATGGAAGTTATTTTTGATGGTCTCCAGGTGTGGTATCTAGCTTAGGTGTCTACATTGATCGGAGGCTAACTTTTGACCAATTATTGATTTGAAGGCCTAGTGATTTGGGCATGTTTGGCAAAGTGGTCAAAATTTAGATTTGGAGGCTAGAAGATTCAAAATAAATTAAATGGGCCAAATGGGTATCTAAATTAACTTTTAAAGTGGTTTGAAAGTAAGTACATTTTAATTTATTTAATTTTTAGCTCACTAGGAGGCCCAATTAGCTAGTAGGCTAAATAAAGAAGCATGATAAGGAGGATGAGTTTGAGGCTAATTCTTGGCATGATAGAAGAGGAATGTTATTTTTCATCAAATATTAAGTTTCATGGCTTGAAGTGATTAGGGTATAGAGTTATGAGGTCTGTAGTGGCTAGATAGGGTTATAAGGCATCTAAGTAAGCCTAGTGAAGAAACTGAAGATTTTTGAGAAAGTTTTCAAAATAAGGTTGGTAGTTTTGGTTCTATTTGAGCATATTTTCATATTCTAAGTACATTTTAGGTATGGTGGTGTGATTGAAGTACCCTTAGTGGTCTACAGGGTGCCTTGAGTGTAAATGTATGTAAGCTTGCATAGTGTTGTGCTACTCATGTTATTGTTTGAATTGATGGTAGCTACTCTTGGAGGTCTTATAGGTGTGAATAGGTTGTGTAGATTGAGGGGGAGCCTTAAAAGTGGAGCAAGGTCCTAGGGGGAGCTATGTTGCCTTAAAAATTAGTGATAGGTCTAAGGATCTTGATGGTTCAAGAGTAGTTTCTAAGTGAGAGCATCTTCTAGGGGGATTCATGTCTATTTGAGGTCTAAATGGTTCATTTTCAGAATATTTCCTATAGGTGAACATGTTTTCATGAGTTTCTTATAACTCATTTGCTTATTTTCTATGGTGCCTAGTGTTGAAAAGAGTCCATTTTGTCATTTTGGCCAAAAGGGAGAGAGAAAAGGAGTGTTTCCATTAATGACAAAGGGGTAGATTATTGGGATATTGATGGTAGATGTGTTGTCATTGATGTCAAGTGGCATTAGTGATGACAAAATGGTCTAAATAGGTCAGAGTGATGGAACATGGTGGTCTAATGTACTTGGAGCAATGTGATACTTGCAAGGATGTGCATGGGTGTCCTACGTGGATGTTGTATGGATGAATGGAGATTGGTATGATGATTTTTGAATTGTTCATAATGTGTTATATGCTTAAAGGTTGACTTCATGTGGCCTTCATGAGGTATGCAAGTTAGTTTATGCCTTGTAGGCTTGATCATGCATGGTTACCTATAGGTTATTTAAGTCCTATGGCTTGTATTCCATGCTATGGAGCTCAATATTATTGAAATATGAATGTTAAATATGTATATGATGCTGAGAGGTTAAATAGATGGTTTGAAAGATGTCACTAGTGGTCTGCAATGTTGCTTGGCTCTTGGCCTAGTTGGCCTAGGTGGGCTTGTAAAGATTTGTGAAGGGTCAACGGGTCTTTGTAGGTTGGTGAAGTTTGTAATAGCATGGGAGATGGTCAAGTAAGTTTTTAAAATTATATTGATGAGGTTTGATTTTAGATAAAGAGATAGAAATTCAAGAAAAGTCTTCATATGTCTCAGAGGGTGCTCGAATGGTACTTTTTGAGCTTGAGAAGAAAGTTCTCATGTTCATTATCTCATGTATACTTTTCATGGGGAGATAATAATTTTCGAGAAGTTAGAGAGGGTTCCTAAGAAGGATATCCAAACATTAGTTCATAGATTAAGGTCCTATCCTTTAATAACAATTGTTAAGAAGGTAAGTAGGGTTTTATGTGAAAAATTCCTAGTCTTAGACCTGATGTTGAAGATCTTAGTTGTAGGTGCTCAAAAATATGGTGGATGGCCAAGATGATGATTGGAGGTTATAGGGAACTCCTCTAGGCTTCTGTGGATTTTTTTAGTTAATATTTACTTCTTGTGGGTCCCACATAAAAGTGCTTTTTAATAGTGTTTTTGATATTGTGAGAGATTTATGAAAGTAACTGTGCACCAAATTTTGGATTCAAATGAAATATTATCAAAGAGATAATGGAAACCCAAAGGTAATGACACCAATAGGAAGGGATAGAAAAGGTAAATTAGAATGTAGTGTGTATGCTTACCATCATTTTTACCTTCTTATAGCTCTAATCCAAGATTTGTGTGCTTGAATATGATTGTTAAATTACTTGGAGATGCTTGATAATGGCTTGGATAGGATTGATAGATGACTTGATTATGCTATAATTTGACTTATTCACTCCTCTATTTGTCATTCATTCATTCCTTCATTCATTAGCTTGAGTAAGTGACGGTGTGTTGGCTTTATAGATTCATGGAGGGAAGATCAAGGTCTGGGGTGGAGGATTTTCCATGGAATTTTTTAATTCCATGGAATCCTATAGAATAAATAATTTGAGAGGAAGAGGGATAGAATGGAGATATTTCTAGAACTCTCTAATTCTAGAGATCTCTTCATAGGGCTATAGGGGTTTAGGAAAGGCTAGTGTAGAGTGGTGGGTGGGTGGGTGGGTAGATTATTTTGGAATTTTTAATTGGAAAATGAGATTAGGGGTAGGTTTATTGGATAATAGGTTTTGTTTAGGGATTTAAATAATAGGATTACGATTCTTAGGGATGTAGGATTACCCAGGGGATAGGCTAGTAGGTGGTTAGGTGGGGTTATGGTAATTAAAAATTCCCATATAATAGATAATTGGAATTGGATTAGGATAATGGTATATTAGAGGGAATTAAGGGAATAATGGGATGGTATAAGGTTATTAAAATATAGATTAATGGAAGGGGATATTAGATTTATGGTTAGGAAGGGGAATTAGTTAGTGGAATACAATTAGATGAGCGAAATTAGTGTCAACTAATAAGAATATTAGTTAGTTGTAATGGAGTGAGCAATTTTAGGTGTATACATTTTACCCCTCTTTAAAAGGGCATTATGATTGGATGAGGCAGAAAGAGTAATGGTATTTCAAAGAAAAACCATATTATGGGTGATTATTAGTAGTTGATATTAATGGATATGATGCCCCCTCAAGGGGACATGCAAGGAAGAATAAGCTAGATGGCCACTCAAAAGAAGAAAGTTGGGGTGAGATGCAATGGATAGACAAGGGGTTAGGGTGCCAGATGTGGGATAAAAGATTAAGAGGATGAGGTTGACATGAGCAATGAGATATGAATTGATAAAAATTCCCTTAGCAAGGACACATGCATAGGGAATAGAGGTGATGGGTGTCATAGTTGTAGACACATCCCAAGCAAGGATGCATGCATAAAAATTAACTATAACATGATGATGATACGATAGAAGGCCATAAGATTTAGATGTATCTAAAGTAAGGATGCATACAAGGGAGAGATATAAGCCAGGATAAGATTATTTGATAAGATACGATAGGTGGAGCTCAAGGCTAAAATTGATGACAAGAAAGAGTAAGGGATGTGATCGAGTGACCAAATGATTTGGATGATGCCATGAGAAAATGAGAATGCAAGAGGGTGATTGGGGTTAGCTGAGATTGGAGAGGATAGGAATATAGGTTGGATTAGGTAGATGTGAAGGCTAGTTAGGAGAGGGGGGTTTGATATAGGCCAATGGTGAGTTTGGGAGGTTATTTTCAATCTTTGTTTACAGAGATCTAAAGATCAAGTTGAGAACCATGGACCACATTCCTTGATCTTGACATCACAATGAGTGAGTCTAGATGTATCAGTGAGAGCCTGAGGTAGGACCACTAGTGAGTGTATCTAGAATTCTCTATTCTTTGTTGATTACTTTGGTCTTTTTAGGGTAGAAAATAATTAGGGCATCATGGACTTACAATTCCATGACTACAAATTTAGTGGAATTATATATGCAAGTAGCAAGATTGGGATAAAATATAGTGGAATTTTAATCTCATATATGCAAAGTAGCAAGATTACAATCCTACTATTAGGGGAGTAACAAGGTTGTAATTTCACTACTAGGGGAGTAGCAAGATTATAATCTTGCTACTAGGGGAGTAGCAAGATTATAATCTTGCTACTAGAGAATCATGGGATTACAATCCCACTACTATGGGAATAATGGTATTGCAATACCATGACTGAGAATTAACAATATTGTAATACCACTAATGGGGGTTTCTTATAAAAATTAGTAGGGTCATGATATGGGATAGGTGGGAAAAAGTATTAGGGAGGACTGGTTAGGGAGTAGATGTCTTTAGTCAAGGAATTAGGCTAAGTGGGTAGGATCATGGCAAGATGAGGTAAATAGGGAAAATGGGGAGATGAGTGGACTAATTATGTGGTTATGATGTAGGAGTACTTAGGCATATTGACATCTTGATCAAGGCACCTAGAGGTACTACATGAGATGTGGAAGGTGACATATGTAGAGTACATGGTTTTAGAGATGATAGGGCTACATGATGTAGTGACCATGCTATCTATTTGGATTGATTGAGCATTGATCATGATGTTAGTGGAGTGATGGCACTCAAACTAATTCATTTCATTTTATGACTAGGGAGATGATTATTACCTTGGAGGATATTTATATGATTTTTCATTTACTAATGACTAGTGCTAGGATCTATTAGAGGTCATGGATGGTGATCTAGATGTTGTAGTGGTTGGGTGGTAGTTTACAGATCGATGTACATGATGGATCAATTGACCTCAATCAATATTAGTGGGATGGGTCTTTGAATAGACTGACACTAGTGGTTATGGCTCTTATATTTGGCATTCTACTACTAGATAAGAGTGGGATAT
Organism: Torreya grandis; assembly: GCA_037957365.1. Classification (NCBI taxonomy): domain Eukaryota; kingdom Viridiplantae; phylum Streptophyta; class Pinopsida; order Cupressales; family Taxaceae; genus Torreya; species Torreya grandis. The sequence goes on along the minus strand of JARHVA010010667.1, from coordinate 126,570 downwards.
GGTTTCATCTTTGCTTAGGAGAGGTGGTGGAAGACATGGTTCATGATCAATGAGTATTTGCATGGGGACCTATCATGCTAGCTCACTTATATAAGAAGCTACATCATGGTGCTTATAGGTATGCATGGAACTTTGTTCCATCATTAATATTGCATAAATGGAGCTAGAAGCACATTAAAATTTAGTATCCATTAGGTGTTCTCATTGATTTAGAGCTAGGATAGGTGATGGCATGTCGATGGCATGTGGTGGTAGGTGTGGCATAGGAACATGCAAGTGATTTTATCTTTTATAGGGAGGCATTAGATAGATTACAACCTAAGTAGATTATTTGGATGCCATACTAAGTAATTGTGTTTAGGTGGGGAGATGAGGTATGTAATCAGTTCATGTTGACCCCCTACTATATCACTAGGAGATGGGACTATGTGATTGAGAGATTTAGACCATATCAAGTCCATCACTAGTTTGGTTTTGTTCAGGATGTGCCTGATCCTAAGCATATTTTTGCATGGAGTGTGTGAGAGAGGCTACACTAGGGGAGGTGAGTGGTGAGATTGGATGTTGTCTTTAATTATCATAATTTGGTGTCATTTTAATGGGATTTTGTAATAGCTATACTAGAGCTAGGGGTCACAGCTGAGTACCAAGCATGGTGGTAGGGATGTGTACTGAGGTAGTTGACTCGGCCTCTTGTGATCATTAGGAGAGTAGTAAAAAGGGTTATAAAATCATGAGCTCATATTCAAGAGTGGGCATGATAGTAGAGATATGGACCAACCCAGGATATAATGGATATTGATGGAGGAGGCGATGGGTAGGGATAGGGTCTAGATTAGTTAATGGTATAGGCACCTAGGTAGCCATCTAGAGGAGAGAGACCATCTTAGGATCCATAGATTCCTAGGTATTCATCTAAAGGAGTGGGACCCTCTTAGGCACCATAGATTCCTAGGTAGTCATCTAAAGGAGTATGACCATCTTAGGCACCATATATTCCTAGGTAACCATTTAGAGGAACAAGACCACCTTAGGTACCATAAATTTTTAGGTAGCCATCTAGAGGAGTGGGACCATCTCAAGCACCAAAAATTCCAAGGAAACCATTTGGAAAAGTGGGACAATCTTGCTCTAGCTGATCTATTTATGATGAGGCATTGATTTATATATTATAGGTAGAGCTCTAGGCTTAAGTGGTGGAATTAGGGATATTAGTTGGGAGCAAGACTAGCTTCAGGCATAGTTATAAACCATGAGGGCATAAGAGGATGGGAGATTGAGCCAAGCATAGGGATAGATTGATGGCTTACAGGTGTAAGTAGCTCAATGAGAGAATGAGTTATCCTAGTTATGGGTAGAGATAGTAGGTTTATAGATTTAGATACATCAGTGAGATAGCTAGATTGAGCAGGCATAGTCATAGATTATGAATTTATAGGGATAGGTGGATGGGTCCTCAAGATAGATTGCATCACTTCATGGATGGATTCAAGCTTTTCAAGGGGAGATAGCTATGGCTGATAGGGATTGAGATGCTATAGGTGCAGGCCTTCAATGATAGGGGATGATGGGGATGATGGAATAGATCATGCTATTGACATGGGAGGCTCAATATTACTAGAATCTTTATGAGGTAGTAATACCTTTAGAGTGTAGGGAAAGATATTTTTGGGTGAGATAGTCATCAATGAGACAACCCTCAAGGAGTAGGGGGTTAAGGCCACCACCATCACCTCAGCCATGATGGACAGTTTTGTGATGTTCATATTAAGACTTTCTTTTGCATATTGTACATGAGACCTTTATATATATATATATATATATATATATATATATATATACATGATTAATTCTTTTTAGATTCTTGTGCTATGATGGTTATGTATATTGATGTGATTGCATGTGATTACATGATGATTCATGATGATTATCTTCTTTATATTTATGATGATGATCTCCTGCTTATAATTATTTATGGTGATGTATATTATGATTTCATGATTACGTTGTGATGTTTTATGTTAGTTTATGGTAAATTTAATATGATGATGATGATGTGATTATGAGATATTTATTATGATGGTCCTTATGGCATATTGGTATGATGAGATTGAGTATTTTTTAGTTCATGTTATGATATATGTGAGATGGGATATATTAGTTATGATGTCTCATTGTGATGTTTAATGGATATGTTATTGATTACGATGATGAATACAATGTACTTGATTTTATTTTCAATGTTATACTATTATATGATATGGACCATATGATGAGTGATGTGCATATTTTTGTGATTTTAGTTAGGATATGTATGATTGTGATGGGTGCATATGATGGGATTTTTTTAATTTATGTTTTTATAATAGATATGGCTCCTATTTCATGATTATCCTTTATGGTTTGACACTCTTACATCATTGTAGTGAATGAATATGGGATGAGGATGGATAGGAAAGTTTTGGTTTATCATTTTAAGGTGGATATGGCTTGGGATTGATTGTTAAGATTGGGGCTTGGGAAGATTGTCAAGCATATATGCAATCCATGTTAATGTCACATCTTTATGAGATATGCCAATGGTCTTGGCAATGCCATGACACTTATATTATAGATGCATAGTGGGAAATCCATTTAAAATGGGATGAGCCATTCATTAGTATTTACTTTAATGGTCAACCCTAACCATCCTTGTTCCCAAAATGTATAGACATATAAAAATTAAACTAATTGAAAAGACAAAATTTCATCACGTTTACATCAATACAATAATCACACAAAACACACACACATGCTTAAGCAAAAAACATTCACAATCTTCTAGATGGTTAAAAAATGGGGATGAAAGCCAAGGGTGGGGATGATAAAGAGATGAGAGTGATAATGGATGAGATATACTTGGGCACCAAAATGTGACCAAATACTACCTACATAGTCTAAAAGACCTCAGATTGATGTAGTTCTGGTGAATGGATTATGATGATGATGATGATGATGATGATGATGATGATGATGATGATGATGAGGGGATTTGATGGATAGAACATGAGGATGATGATGATGATGATGATGATGATGATGATGATGATGATGAAGGTGGAGTAGTGATAGTGAACCAATTGTATGGGATATGGGAATGTATGACATATGGATAAGGTTTTAATCACAAAATCCAAAAATAAAGGGGCATGGACTATCCTGTTAGTAATCAGAGTCATAGTAACCCCCATGTTCTATTGACCTCTACTAATGATAGTAGGAGTGTATGGTTGCATGGATGGTAAGGATTTGACATGATGTGGCTAAGGCTAATATGAGACATAATATCATAGGAATCTTGGCTAAAAGAGTGGATATAGATTGATGGGGTGACAGAGGATCTTGGGGATATGGATAATGTCTCCAAGGATAGGTAGATGATTTGAGAATATTTATCTAATAAATGCCATAGAAATAACCCTTGCTACTTATATGATGAAAGACACATGATTCCTTGTTATAGATTCCCACTTAGGTAGACCAAGGCCAAGATATACTTACCATGGTGACAAGAATCATTTTTCACCATGGTACTTGCCCAAGGCACTAGTGACCTAGTTTTCACCATTGGATGAATTATTTATATTTATATTTGATTTTAATTTTTTATATATATATGGATGGGATGGATGGGTCTTATAGATGAAGGATATAGGGACTAGTAATATAAATAATTGATATGCATGATGTTCATAGGATCAACGAATTCTTCTGCCTCAAGCTTGGCCAACTTATATACTCTAGAGCAAAATTTGGCAATAATGATGTATGGGATCAACCAGTTGGCTTTAAATTTTCCCTTCTTATCTCTTTATACATTAGTTTTCTTCTAATTTTCCTTGAGGACTAGGTTACCTACTTCAAACTCCTAAGCCTAAATATTCTTATGGTATTGGTTCTTAATCTTATTTTGATATACCTATAGGTGATTCAGGGCTTTCTATTATTTTTCATTGAAGAGTAACAACTCTTGTAGGCACTCTTGTTGGCAATTATGGTCAATAATTATGCCTCATAATGAGAGATGAGATCTCTCCTTCAATGGGTAATATTTATTTAGATCCATATAAAAAGGCATAAGGCATGGCCCCTATGGGTGTGTGGACATTAGTGCAATAGGCCCATAATGCTAGATATAATTCTATATACCAATCATGCCTGACTTGATTGAATTTAATTTTTAGGATTTTTATTAGGGTCTTATTGGTTGCTTCTACTTTTTTGATGCCTTAGGGATAATATGGGGAAGATAAATACTACGTGATGTGGTAATTTTGATAAAGGGCCTTAAAATTTTGATTCTTGAAATACTTTCCATTATCTGAGATAATATCAATAGGAATGCCAAAGCAGCAAATGATTTGATTAAGAATGAATTTAGATATATAGAGGCCACTTTTTTAAATTAGTGGCATGGATTATACCCATTTCATAAAATATTCTATAGCTATGATAATAAAATTATTCCTTTTGAGGAAGTAGGATTAATCTTGTCGATTAGATCAAGGCCCCATATAGAGAAAGGTCATGGGATCATGATAGGATGCAGTTCTTATGCCAATACATAGATAAGGTTTCCATGCCTTTGATAGGCCTCATATTTCCACACATATTGATGAGCATCATGTTCCATGGTTATCTAATAGTATCCAACTAAGAGGATCTTCTTGGCTAAAGCCATCCCACTAATGTGTCCTCCAAAAATATCAATGTGGACCTCCTCAACCACTTAAATTACCTCTTCTGAGGTTAGACACCTTAATAAGGTTCCATCATAACCCCTTCGATAGAGTGTGCTACCTAAAATAGTATAATGGGTAGCTTGATGGAGAAAGGATTTTTGTTGATGGTGAGTGAGATTAGGAGGTAAGGTGTTGTCATGGAGGTATTGGTAGATGGTGTGATGCCAAAGGAGATTAGGATTATTAATGGTAAAAATTTGTATAAGAGCTAGAGAATGATGAGTTGGACTGATCAATTAATCAATCAAAAAAATTCCCTCTAAAACTCCTATAGGGAGATCAATGAGGGACCCTAGAGTAATAATAGAGTTATTTGCCTTGTTATTAGCTCATGACACTTGTTCAGACATGATATTTTGACAATTGGGTTTTAATTGGTCAACCATTTGTTTGTATGGGAGAAAATTCTCATCTTTTATTTGGAACTCTTCATTTACCTATTTTATGATTAATTGAGAGTCCCTGAATACTTAAAAATGCTAGATGTTCCACTATATGGCAAGATGAAGTCTTGCTATAAGGGCCTCATATTTTAATATATTATTGGTATAAGAGAATGCAAGATGAAAAGCCTTAGGAATGAGATCACCTTGTGGGGTGACTAGTAGGATTCCTACCCTTGATCCATGAGTGGTGAATGAACCATCAAAATATAACTTCCATCTTTTTGCCTATGAGGTTCTCATTATAGATTCATCTAGAAAGGGAGATGTAAGCAGTTCAATCTATTCTATGGGAGCTTCTACCAATTGATATACTATAACATATCTTTTGATTGATTTTTTATGGACATATTTAATATCAAACTCGTTAAGTAACATGATCAATTTTTTTATGTGACATATTAGCCTTGTTTTGGATAGGAGATACTTTAAAGGATCTATTTTTACAATAAGATGTACTTGATTGTTGAGCATATAATGTTGGAGTTTTTGGGAGGCAAAGACCATGGCTAAACATGCCTATTCAATTGGAATATAATTTAACTCATATGTTATTAAAGTATAGTTAAGATAATAAATAGCTCATTCCTTTCCCTGATCATTATGTTGCATGAGCAAGGCTCTGATAGCATAGGGAGTGGTAGATATATATAGTAACAATGGTTCTCCTAGAACTGGTGGAGACAAGATAGGTGGATTTATCAAGTTTTGCTTAAGATTCTTGAAATCCTTTTGACAATTTTCATCCCAATGAAAGGTTGCTCCATTTTTAAGAAAGTGAGTGAATGGATGACGCTTAATTATGAGCTGTGAGATAAAATGACTAATATCTTAGAGCTTACTTTTAATACTATGAAGATATTTAAGTGTCCAAGGAGGTGGCAACTCAGTTATTGCTTGAACCTTTGTTGGATCTACCTCAATGCTTCTTTTGGAGAAAATGAACTCTAGTAATTTTCCTAATGTTACATCAAAGACACACTTTTTGGGGTTCAAGCGCACTTTGTAGTCTCGTAGTCTTTCAAAAATCTTATAAAGGACTGAAGGATGCTCAGATCGTGAGTGAGACTTTCCCAAGATATCATCAACATAATATTCTATAATATCATGCATCATATCATGGAAGATAATAGTCATCATGCATTGATATGTTGCCCTAAATTCTTTAGGCCAATAGGCATGACCTAATAGAAAAATGTGCCCCATGGGGTAATGAATGGTATTTTGTGCTGGTCATCAAGAGTTATTTTGATTTGGTTATATCCTAAAAATCCATCCATGAGAGATAACATCTCATAACTAGTAGTTAAATCTATAATCATATCAATGTTAGGAACTAGAAAATCATCTTTAGGGCATGCCTTATTGATGTCACAAAAATTAGTGCATATCTGAATCCCATCATGTGGTTTTGAGACAAGGACTATATTATATATCTAATTAGAATAGTCAATAGGATGAATGAATCCTACATCCAAGAATTTTTGCAATTCTTCCTTAACTATCAATGCCACCTTTGCATACATCTTTTACAATTTCTGCTTGACTAGTTTAACATTAGGATGGACATCAAGATGATGGACTACTAGTGAAGGATCTAATCTAGGCATATCTTCCTTTGAGCAAGGCAATGAGAATTTAACACTCTTATTGCGTAAGAGATGCCCCTAATTTCACAATCTTTGGATTTTTTGTTGTTCCAATATTTATTTCAATGACTTCCTCAATGAGTGAGGGAAACTATTTTTATAAATAAGGGGGGTATATGATTTTCAACATGTCAAAGGTGGTAATTCGTGGAAACTTAGTATCAACATCTAGATAGTCTTTGGGTTGAATGGGACTATCTAGAATGTCATCAAGTTTTGTAGAAGATTCCCTTATATGTTAGATATTTCATCATCTCTTTGGGTGCATAGTGACTCTTATTCTCTAAAATATGCTCTGATTCATAGAAATTGATGGAGAATCCCTTTTTATGTTCTCTAAATGGCATGAAAGTCCTTGCCCCTAGGTTTTCAAGAATAGCTCCATCATTTTAAAATGTGTCAAATGTGGGCTCCTATTTGGCATCTTAGTCTATGAGGGAGGGATAATGGAGGGAGATGCCAATGGTGAAGATGGAGGTGTTGAAAAGAGGTTAGTGGTAGCCAAATATTTGAACTAACTACAAATAGACTTTGTTTTAGTATCCTCATCAGGGAGAGTTTGTCCTTTGGTTAAGATAGAATCCATAATGACATTAAGAGGGTCATCACCATATGGTTTATAACCTAGAAAATAATAGGATGAGTTATCTTGAACATTAATAGGCTCTATCTGACCCTTCTCTTTCCTACCTAGTCCCTTTCCTTTATAGTTCATGTTTTCCATCATGCGATAGGCAATATGATATTTTTTCTAGGGTCAGATGAAGGTATCATCATCAGGTAAGAGACACAAATCATTACCATCTTCAATGTGTTCATCTAATAAAAATATTGCACTTTCAAAAGTTATGGGCCCAAATTGATACTTTATGGTCCAAACTTCCTTCATCATGGTGGACTTATAGCTTTAGGGAGATAATGGGAGATGGCCAATGCAAAAGGTTTTGTACTCATATTTACCTCAACCTATGGATGTGATTTTTAACTTGGTAAGATTAGGTGCTGGGGTATATGTGGTGGCTAATTGATTAGGAGAGACATATTTGGTAGCTATAGGATTGAGATGGAATTCTCAATGCCTCAAGATAATTATGGAGAAGAGGTTTGATCCATTTCACAACTGTGATGGGAAATAATCCCTAGGATGGTGACTTTCATCCCTAAATGGGGGAACTTAAGGTACTAATGAAGAGTGGATGGGATAGCTTGTATTTCATGAATCCAAGGTCTCCCAAGAAGCATATTATATAGTAAGTCCACATTGACCACATACACCAATGTTTGATGGACTACAGGTCCTACACTGATGGGAAGATAAATAGACCCAATAGATGGCCATTTATTGTCATCATATGCTTTAATCATGATGAGATTGGGCCCTAATGATGATTTATAGTACCCCAACTTGAATTCTATATTACATAGGTTAATTTCCAATCCTCTATCTATAAGGACATGCGAGACATGGCGATGGGAAATGGAAACCTCAATGTAAAGTGGGTAGTTGTGATGAGGGCCAGTTGGTGGTAGATCTTGAGTGTTATAGATGAGTTGTGGGGAGGGGGATAAATGAGCCACTAGCACTTAAAACTAATTGATGTCCAAATTTCTAGGTTATTTTATGTCATTAAGCACTTGATTTAATATTTCCCTATGAAAAGTGGATGTTTTGAGAAGCTCCATAAGGTAAATCTAGGTAGGAGTCTTTTCTAACTATTTAATAATGTCATATGACTTATTAGGCTTATCTATGGCTTTGTTATAGGTATTCCCCCTTGGTATAGTGGAAGAAGTGGATGGCTGTTGGGATGGTGATTTTATTTTTCCTAGTTGTAATAGTATAATGAGAGGTGGCCAAATTTGTTTTCAAAACTAGAGAAGGAGGTTCCTTAGAGGTGGGAATTTAGTGAAGCTTGATGGTATTAATATAATTATATGGCACATTATGATAATCAATAAAATTAGAAGAGGATGTCTGACCTTGGTCCCTTAGGGGTCTCTAGTTCCTTTATTCGTGATTTGGAAGATGATCTTTATAAATTCTCAATTTTCCATTGCTTGATTAAGTATGAGAAATCTCTCCTTCCGACTTGATGTCACTTCTTTCAATCAAATATTGTATATAGTGTTTGAATTAAATATAATTCTCGATGTCATGACCCTTTATTCTATGGAAGTTACAGTATTCATCATAATGATACCAATTTGGCTTTGTTTGGTGATCATCAATAGGTCAAATCTTAGGTAAATTAATCATATTGGCTATAATCAACTACTCTAATATAGTTGCCAAAGGGATACCCAGACCTGTAAGAGGTTGCCTTCATATACGGGGTCTTGGATTTCCCCTATGAACCTTGATAGAAGAGACATGTGATTATAGTAGGAGACCCTTTTTATGAATATTTTAGAAATGTTTCTCTTATGGTTTAAAATCTATTATCCCATCTCTAACAACATTCTTGTTTTTATTAAAGACCTTTAGCTTATTTGAGAATGAGTTTTTTGAATTTGTAGTGTTCCCATTATGAGAGAATGGCTTAATGGTTCTTTTTCAATTTACATCCCCTTTTCTATAATATCATCAAAATAAAATTCACATTATATATTTAACTAAGATTTAAAATATTTTATTGAGATTGTCCACAAATATATTTACCATCTCTTTCCTAGGTATGGTGCATCTCAATCGACTTGTTAAACCATGCCACCATTGTAAGAAATAAACCATATTTTATCCATCTTTTTTTTTTTTTTGTGTTATAGAGGTTAGTAATAGACACATTATGTTATATGTTGAAGGATAAATGTCTAAAAAATTATTTTTTCAATTCCGAAAGTTTGAGATTGACCCTTTAGGAAGATGCATGAACCACTCTAATGTTGGTCCTGTCAGACGTTTAGGAAAAAGCCTTAATATGTGGATGTATTCTTGTGATTCTTCATGGTAAGAAATGAATAATTATTTTAAGTGATCCCTTAGGTATCCCTTTCCACTATATTTCACAAATTTTGGAATCTCAAAGTGTAGAGGGAATGGAACCTATAGTACACTATTATTCGAAGGTGATGAATAAAAATCCTCATATTTGTGTTTGTGGGACTGTGATCTGGGCTCCACTTGTTGGAGGGTCTCTTTCATCATCTTCCATTCTCAATAAAAGGTAGGATCACCAAGAGGATTGGTCATTTGGTTTTGACTTCCTTACGGGATATGGGTATGATGGCTATTATGAGTGGTATGATTATTATTGTGGAAATTATTGTTATTGTCACATTGAGCTTCGAGGAGAAGGTTAATATCTTGTGTGAGTTGGTCTAAGTGATCCTCAATATCATATTTTATCCTATTATCCTCAACATGTCTATTAATAAGGGGTGGTTTTGGGTTACCTTCATCTGAATCCATGATCCACTTCTTGGTGATCATTGTGTCATGGGGTTAGTGGATGGTCTACATTATTTAGGTGTATGCCACCAATTTACATAATTCAATTTTGTTGTACATATTGTTTCAAGATCTGATATACACCTTAATTAATTAAGGAGGTTATGAAGAGGGTTAGTGTTGTAATTTTCCTCCCATGGTGTAGGGATGTCACAATGGAAGTCCTCATATTATTGATTTGGGTCCATGAGTTGCCCCCTAGTATGGTCTTCTTGATTAGAACTTTGTCCTTAGTGGAATTGGGATTGGGTTTGGATAACCATGATGAAATAAGATGAGGTGGGGATGAAGTGATATTGAATGTTGTTTGAATATTAAATTTTAGTTCAAAATATGAAACTACTAGTGGTCAAGAACTTTTTTTGATGGATAGGATAACTAGAAATTATTGAGAGAACAGTAGTTCTTTTAAGAGGTCAAACTAGCAAGGATGATGATTGGATTAAATATATTTTTCAATTAGAAAGTGGACAAGTTAATGGGTGATATAGACAAAAGGCACTTGATAAGGATAAAATATAATGATGGGCGCTAGCTTAATATCTTATAAGTCTATATTCAATAATAATTTTAAGTTGGGATGATGATGTGTAGAAAGGAGAATGACCACCAATAGTTTGATATTTTGTCTTTAACCAAATATTCAAGGAGGAATGAGGATGGGATGTGATTAAGAAGGTGTATGGAAAAGGACTACTAATTAATATGGATGGATAGGGATGATGTAAATGTGATTAGGGAATTGGAAGAACAATATGTGGATCTAAGATGAGGGTGATAGAAGTAGAGGGTAATATGGGGGATATGGACTAGGGACTAGGTGTTAACAATGGGTAATGAAAGACAATTTATTGGGTCACAAGGAGGAAAATGGATCTTTATGAGTGATAACTAAGTGGTACTAGGTTATAGAATGGGTCAAGATGTTGATGATGATTATATGGGAGATTTTGATGTATAAGTACAAGGGGTGATGTCAATAAAAATGATATGGGAATGGTCAAGACTATGGTGTGATTAGTGGATAAGGTAAGGTCAAAGTGAGGTGTGATTTATTATGGATGAGGTGGTGTTATGACAAGGTGTGACTAATTTAAGATAGAAGAGGGGATAATGAAAATGATATACAAGGAAAGGGTGACAAAGATATACAAGATGATGATTAGGTGAGGATGTACAAGATGATGGGGTATGAATAGGATAGGATGAAGAAAAGATAGTATGGGATATGTAAAAATATGTAAAAAAGATGATGATGATGATATATATATATATATATATATATATATATATATATATATATATATATATATATATATATATATATATATATATATATATAATCCACATAATCCATATTTCATAACCATCATCCACCTATACTATCCTTATATTGACTCATCCCCTTGTATATATATATTATTATTATTTTATCCACATAATCCATATTTCATAACCATCATCCACCTATACTATCCTTATATTAACTCATCCCCTTGTGTATACACACACACACACACACACACACACACACACACACACACACACACACACACACACACACACACACACACACACACACACACACACACACACACACACACACACACACACACACACACACACATAAGGGGATGAGTCAATATAAGGATAGTATAGGTGGGTGATGGTTATGAAATATGGATTATGTGGATAAAATAATAATAATATAAATGGATGATCGACGTGAAGGGTGGACTAAATGTATATAGAATACTATGGATGGAGGGATGAATAGTAGATGTGGGGAATGGAAAATATATGGAATAAAATATGATGACTTAAGGATACAATGGGTAAATTAATGGATATAGATGTGATAAATGGACTATATGGATAATAAAATAATTAAGGGGATGAGATTATATAAGTATAATATGGGTGGATAAATGAAAGATGGGTTATGGGTAATAAGATGTGACATAAATGGGGATGTTCTAAAATAAGGAAAATGACAATTATACATGGTTATGGATGGAGGTGAATACTAGGTGGATATAGGTATGAGATGAAAATGTGAAGGAAAATACATGATGAGGAGAGTGGGTGGAAAGGTGATAATCACTATATGTGGGATGACACTAGGATTATGGGGAATGAATGTGTTATGAAGTGAATAAGATGTGGTCAAATATATGAAATGGGACTGGATGTTATGGAATGGATATAAATAAGAGAATGCTTGTGGGATGGATGAAAGTATGACAATGTTTACAAAGAAAAATGTGGAGAGATGGTAGTGTTAAGTGAGATTAATCTTATGTGGTGGGGGTGAGATAAGAAAGTGAAAATGATATGGACAAAAGTATATGGGGATGTGGGATGGTCCAAAGGGATATGACAAAAAGGATAGTGGATACCAAGTGTTATGTTATGGGTGGTGTTACTAATTAGATGTAGAATGATGGGATAGTATAGTGTGACTATATAGAAGATAGGGTATATGATGGTCAAATATTGGTCAAAATATATAAATTATCAAGGAGAAGGGATAATATTATGATGAGTATGGAAAGTGATATGGAATGAAAAGAGGGTGAATTAAGGTAAAAATGTTATGGAGGGAAGAAGAAATATGATGTGATATGGATATTCAAGATGAGATGATGATGGAATGAGATGAATAAATGAATGATGTGATAATAGAATTGATCCTATAAGTTTTCTAAGGTATACACACAAAATATATGGGTATGGCCGAGTTAGATAACAAACAAAATGGGCCTTATCACAAAACACACAACTCATGCACATATATATCCCTAATTAGTAAACCATATGGGAGTGTAACTTGATATCCACACCATCTAATGGCTACACAAATGAGGTTGTAGGTTGGCGACCCATTATATAATGGACCAAAACCTCTTGACCTTGCTTGCTCCTGATGGTCACTTGGGAACTGATACTGACACCAACAATGGAACACTTTTTATAGTCATAGGATCCTATTCTAAAGTCTACACATTGATCTAAAGGAGTCCCCTAAATATGTAAAGGTACAATGGGGCCCAAGTCTATATAGGATGTTGCCTAATTACCATGGGTATATGGAATTAATCATCCCTCACTTCATTAAACCCTTTATAGGGAATTCATCTTAGGCCATAATGAAAATGCTTTCCTAATATTTATACTCCATTAGAACATGGAGTGTGTTTATCATGTGGTGGTGAAATCCATGATACTAACCCCTAAAGACTAAGTTATGTGTGTGGTGATGAAATCCATGTCATGTGCTATAGTAGGGAAGGTTTATACAAACAAGAAAACTCATGATACAATTAATTAACCATTCTAATTACCTATGTGAGATTCACATGATATGATAAATTATGTACACATACAAATAAATAAAGTATTTGCATACACACACATAAGGATCAAGAAAAGCTAATGCTTCATTACTAATAATAATGTAATAATTATGAAAAATACTTAATCAATGATGATAAAAATGGGCACCCCATTTTACTACAACACAAAGGTTAGAAATCCACTAAGGCTACCTTAAGAGTCTAGAAAGACCTAAAAAATGGTTAGAAAGCCCAAAACTATAATACTAGTACTACACAGATCAATACCAGTATTAGCAAGACAATACTGCTACTAGGAAAGTCATGGTATTACATAACTTAATTTATGATCTTAAATTGAGATAAAAAGTACTATATCAAAATTTTATAAATTGAAAATCATTATAGGGATTAATTTTTAATATAATTATTGATATAAAAATTGTCTAAAATACAAAATTAATTGCTAAAATTATGATGTTCTATATCATTACTCTAGATAACAATCTATAAACTTACAAGACAATTCCATGATTATGAAAGTAGCAATATTGTCAATTTTGGGTAGACTCCAGCAATCTTCCCTTACACGTTATAGACCCTACAAGACCAAATCACCCTTAATCAGTTTGGATGTTCTCTTTCATCTACAAAAATAGAACCTAAATAGAAGGATAGAGTACCAAAAGACCAATAGGGAAGGCTTTTGACCTATGTATACCAAAAACATAATACCTCTACTGTAAATCACAATACCGCTAGTCTCAAAGTGGTGAGAATGTTCAAACTAGACTAAATTTCTTGCCCTCTTGATAATGTTCCTTATTTTCTTCTCTCTTGTAGATAGTTTAGATAGAAGAACATAGATAATATATAGAAGTAATAAGCAACTTAAAATAACAAATTATATAAGAGGTAGGACTAGGGTGTACAATATCATGATTGAGATCAACAATACATCTATTTATAAGATAATACCATGACTATGAAATTAGCGGGATTATTAAAATGGATATTAATGACCCTCTAGTAGTTCTTTAAGGAGTAATGTATTTATTTCACACCATAAAGAACACACCTAACAAAAATATAAGGTTAATTTGCTAGCTATCTATATATGAAAAACATTGAGTTACAATACCACTATTGGGAATAACAATATTGCTATTATCAGAGCAATACTGCAACTTGCGAAGTAGTGGTATTTTTCAAACGTAGCACCCTATAAAACCTTGAATGATAATGGTTTAACTTATAATATTACAATTATTGTTAATGATTCTTCTACTGCAATACTATAACTTGTAAAGCAATACTGCTATTCTTAGAAACACATGAAAACTTCAAAATCCATGATTGATTTCCCTTCTAGATGGCCCTGTAATCATCCAAAATGATTCCAATAAGAGTGTTAGCCTAAATAAGGGAGGTTGGTCCCACCATGGTCACCAAAATGTGTACCAAATTTGGGATTCAAAAAAAATATTATCAAAGAGATAATGGAAACCTAAAGATAATGACACCAATAGGAAAGGAAAGAAAAGGTAAATAAGAATATAGTGTGCATGCTTACCATCATTTTTACCTTCTCATAGCTCCTATCCAAGATTTTTATGCTTGAATATGATTTTTGGATTGCTTGGAGATACTTGAAAATGGCTTGAATAGGATTGATAGATGACTTTCTTGTGTTATTATTTCACTTCTTCACTCCTCTATTTCTCATTCATTCATTCGCTTGAGCAAGTGAGGGTGTGTTGGTTTTATAGATTCATGGAGGGAAGATCAAGGTCTATGGTGGAGGATTTTAAATGGAATTTTTTAAATCTATGGAATCCTATATAATAGATAATTATAGAGGAAGAGGGATAGAATGGAGAGATTTCTATAAATCTTTAATTCTAGAGATCTCTTCATAGGGTTTTAGGGGTTCAGGAAAGGGTAGTGCAAGGTGGTGGGTGGGTAGGTAGATTATTTTTAAAAAATTTATTGGAAAGTGGGATTAGGGGTACATTTACTAGATAATAGGTTTTTTTTATGGATTTAAATAATATGAATAAGATTCCTAGGGATGTAGGAATACCCAAGGGATATTCTAGTAGGTGGTTAGGTGGGGTTATGGGAATTACAAATTCCCATATAATAGATAATTAGAATTGGATTAAGATAATGGTATATTAGAGGGAATTAATGGAATAATTGGATGGGATAATGTTATTTAAATTTATATTAATGGAAGGGGATATTAGATTTATGTTTAGGAAGGGGAATTAGTTAGTGGAATAAAATCAAATGAGCAAAATTAGTGTCGACTAATAAGAATATTAGTCAGTTGTAATGGAGCAAGTAATTTTAGGTGTATCTAGTAACCAGATGAATAAATGGATGTGTGATGAATATTTTTAATTGATTGAAACATTCATGAAATTTTTTAGGAAGATTAATTTCTCTGTGTCAAAGTTCTAGGTCCTCAAAGATGTCTAGTCGATATGAAGGAAATGTTGTCATAAATGAAAAAGACCAATCAGAGTGAGAAGTGAAATTGGAAGGCATAATTAGTTAGTAGGTATGTGTATAATATATTGGAGGTGATATATGGTATGTATTACTTCTATCTATGAGATTATTATTTTTCCTAGTCACTTGGAGATGATTGAATGGTTGACTCATAATTGACCATGATGGTTTGGCTAGATAAAAGGAACCTATTTTGGATGATTGAGTTTGTTTGTAGGGTAGATGGTTAGATAAAGTGTTTTTTATGGTTAGAGAGTTTTGAGTAATTCTTTAATATTTTTTTTAGTGTTTTTTAGGGTTTGACCAATCTTTTATTGGTCAAACATAGTCTTACAAGTGGATCAGTGCTTCGTTTATGAGATGTTTATGATATGAACTCATGGTATGGTATAGAAATCTTGTAAAAATGATCATGGATGAACTTAGGAGACATAAATAATTCTTCCTAAATTTTTATAAATAGAGATATCCAACCTTAATTAATATTGGTATATATACAAGGTGATTTATGCCTTTTAGATGTGTGAATCAAGCTAGACAAGCAAGTGTATGTGTTGATATTTGAAGACCTTGTGTGAAGGTTATTGGGGGTATTGCTGACCAATGTTTATATTAGATTGAGTAGGGGAAATTTTCATTAGAGTTATCAAAATTTTCTTATTATATTGAATATTTTTATTATATTTATAAGTACATATTTATATATGAGCGAAAGATTTTGTGAAGGGATTATTGCTTGTGTTGAAGAGATAGCTTGTTGTTGGTGACTTGTGTGGAGTTTAAAACTTGGATAAGAGTGTTATTTCAAGGTTTATCTATCATATTAAGAATCAATCAAAGTTTAAGAACTATTCATTTAATAGGTGTTGTGTTGGTGCTCAACATCTTAGGAAAGTTGGTTTTTTTCATCTTTAGGGGTTGGTGCTCCTTATGAAGTCAGTGATTCACTAAAGCCTCATGTTTATGATCATATTATAGGACTATAATCCATTATTTTGTAGACTTGAGAGTGAGTTTTCTCTCCCATGAAGGTTTCCCATATAAATATTGTGTAATGGTTACATTCATGTTTGTTCTTTTATTCATCTATCTTGTATATCGATGTGATTGGTTAAGTATATTGAAGAGTTGGGAATTGAATTGAATTATTGTTAACCACTGATTCATTCCCCCCTTTTAATGGTGTGTACTTCTATAAAATTATTTTAATTTTAATTTATGGAATCTTTATGCACTAGGAATACCCAAAGAATATCTTTGTCACCATAAATCATACCGATCTCCTCCATTAATATCAATATGAACATTAAACCCCACCTAAAGGTATCACACACCTTATGACACTCTAGTGCATTCTTAAAATATCTCCAATAATGAATTTCACAATGTTGAACTTTACCCCTTGTGTCATATGGTGGGCAATGCACAAGTAGTCCTTGGTGATGTCAATCCACCATCTATTGGGGCATATTTTAGAGCTCATGAGGCATGATTCAGACCTTATTCTAGGGTCCTTTATGTACTTTATTGGGAATGTGAAACCTACCTTGTAATAACCAAGGATTTTTTCAACCTTCTCTACTTCTACATCATTCTCCATCATCAAATGGATGTCTATGCTTGAGCCTTAGAGCTCAGTGATTCTATTGATGAGGCACTCTGATATCCACATGTAACTCCATGAAAAGTAGAATAAATATGCATGGATGCATGAGAAGAGGAATTATATGAGTTCCTCTAGCTTTCCAAAACATGGTAGCTTATACAATTAGGTTGTGCTAGTGTTCATAAGCTTATCTCAGATGGAGACATCAAATAACATTGTGCCTAAATCTATCTTTTTTCTCAAGTTAGCCACCCAATATTGGTTGAGATCTTGTAAATTACTCAATGTGATATTGTTATATTATTTCAACTTATAGGTGTTCAGAAAATATACTAAAGTTTCCCCTATTAATACCTTAGGGGGAAACTATATTTCTCTATTTGACATCTTGGTGAGTGCTTTAGGGTCAACCTCAATGATGCTAACTCATTCAACTAGCCATGCCTTCTTATTTTTAGTGGCTATCTATTCTACCATTCAAACCTTCTTTGCATAATTATATGCCTACAATGGACCAAAACTCATTTGTTTCTTTCCCATTTTAAACTGGCTAGTGTTGAAGCATGGTCTTTTTATCTTCTCTAAGATTATATTTTCTCTTATAAATTCCTCATATTCATGAGGTCTATGAATATGAATTCAGCTCTTGAGCTTTGTTCACCATTAATGGTAGCCTCAGTGTTACTCTAAATCTCTTCTATCATATTCTTTTTCCAATTCTTGACCCACACACCTCTATTGTAGTCTCAATAGGAACATAATCTTTTTCCCTATTTAGTTGTTCTCATTTGGTGACCATGGGTGCTCAAGTTTCTTTGTGGTAGCATTTTATCACTTTGACTCTAGTTTATCTCTAGTTCTGATCTACATTTGGGTTCAAATTCTCTTAAGGTTTATAACCTAAATCAGTGTGTTGTTAGCCTATTTATACCTTAACTTCAACTACCCTCTTTATTATAGGTGAGTAATGGCATAGTGGTGCATGAATTTATTTGAATCTACTTAAACCCATGAAATCCACAAAAATATGCCACAAAATTTGCATTTATTGCATATCTTTGTGCCTTTAACATTACTGCATGAACTTCTCTTAATGACATTTTTGGTGAAGGGATTAGTGATTCAAATAGTCACTTCCTACCTACCATTGGGTGGATTCCAACTTTTATTAATGATATCCCTCCTATATTTTGTTTACCTTGGCATGACCTTCACCCTTATTATGGTAACCTAGGTGTAGTGATTCATATTCACATGATTCAACCTCCTCAGTTCCATCTCTTCTTATAGATGTTCTTCTTCTCAAGTACACTTACATTCCTTGGTCAATTTCTTGCACTTTTATCTCTCGCCTTGGATTTTCCTACCCCATATAAATTCCTACATTGGTCCTCCAATGATTTTTTATATTTTATTGATCTCTTGTGTATGAACATCTTGTGTGCCTCCCTTTTATCTCTTGAAAACTAACATCTTGTGTGCCTCCCTTTATTAGTTAGTAATCTAGTAACTTCATGTGCCTATAAACTTAGGTGTCTAGTCCTAGGCACTTAGAAATCAACCATACTCTACTCACCCTATTATATTTATGTGTGAAATTTCTAGAATATTTTTAATATGGGCCTAAAGTGCCTCACTTATTCACCTAATAAAAATAACACAAAACATAAGGAAATATTTGGCTTGCACTAAATTTTATTTTGATCAACATAACACAACCAACTTATGATCAATAAGTTGGTGATTGATTGTGCAAGTTCCATTATATTTCCTATAATAATTTAATTGGTTACCATTGAAATTCCCAAGGAGCATTTCACCTATCAATGTGCACAAATTTCATGCATTGGTCTCCAATATGTTATTGATGATATAAGGACCCATCCACCTAATCTATAGCTTTCCTAGGTTCTTGAGGTACTTGGAGTCATAGAAAAAGACTAATGCTCCTTCAATTAGTACCTTTCACTTGATATGTTTATAATGCCACAGCTTCTAGTATGCCTTCTCTACTTGTTGGCTCCATCTTGTTTGGGCACACATCACATCCAAGTTTTCTAAGTCTTTTAGCCATACAATCAAAGATTCTTGGTCATCCAAATGACCAACACACACAATGCATAATGAGGGCACTATGAACTCAATTAGTAAAATGGCCTATGTACCAAATACTAGTTGGAATGGTGTATCCTTGTTTAAGCACTTGTAGGTAGAGTGGTAGGCCCATAATACTGATAATACCCAATCATCTCAATCTTCACAACCAAGGTCGCATATATTTGTGAGGCACATTCCCAATATCTTATCGAATGCCTCAAATTTTCCATTTACTTAGGGATGATAAGGGGTTATCTTATGGTATGCCATCATGTGTTCAGTTAACAAGGTTTATATATTTTCATTTAGGAAGTACATGCGTCTATCACTCGTCAATCTAAGTAGGCACCTCTAGTGACTAATAGTGTTCTCCCATATAAACCTTATGGTGTTGGTAGATGTTCATTCTTTGGTTGGTGATACCTTATCCCACTTTGTGAAATAGTCTATGGCCACTAGAATGTATCTTGTGCCTACATACTTTGTTACAAGAGTGATCATCCCAATAAATTTTATGGCCCATTTATCAAATGGTGCCTAGTAAATAATGGGAATGAGAGGCATCTCATCCTAGTGATTGGTATTTCCTATGTGCTAGTAGATGTCACATGCATTGGTGTAATCTTTTGTATCTTGGAATAGACTTGGCCACCACAAGCCTGCTTACAATAATTTGCACATTATTGCATCTCTAACGTAATGGCCTCATGATATCCCCTCATGCACTTATTATAAGATGGAGTATATTTAGTGTTATAAGAAACATAGGTGCAATATTTCATCTCAACTTAATTTATATAGTTCCCTACTAATGAGATGAAAGGGTGAAACATGAACTACAAACTACTTCTTTTCTCTAGTTGTCATAGTTTGGAGTGCATACCCAGATGTTAGAAAAGTGGTAATATCCACCAAATCCTCAGAGATGCATTGTACCTTGTAGAATTTAAAATCTATAATATCATACTCAATAGGCATTAACATATATCCAAAGTTGATGCAGGACAAATGGTCTATGCTCAAGTTCTATTCCAAGCTTTGCTACAATTGAGAATTAGAATTATTGAAATAGAACTATCCATATACAAATGTGCCTATGGGTAATGGGCTTATTAAAAATTTACTTAATAACCTCATGATTATTGATGAATATTAATAAGGTCACAAAAAAGTATTTTCTAAACTTTTTTAAAGGTGTATACCATGGTAAGTACTTCCCACTCAGTTGTTGTATAGTTCTACTTTGACTAGGTCAATTTTTAAATTGTAAAGGAGATGGGATAATCCATCTTAAATTTTTAAAATTAAATCATAATGTTGTTAATTATATATCTAGATATAATGGCATATATGTATAATGGATTAGTCCACTCGAGAAATTATAGTTATGGCATACTAACTAGTTTGAGCTTTAGAGTTTCAAAGGCATCTTAATGTGTTGTACCCCAATAGAATGGGCCATCATTAAGAAAGATATATTCTAGTGATGTTGTAATATTTTCATATCTCTTTATGAATTTTATATAGTATCCATAATGGCCAAGAAAGGAATGAACATATTTATGTTTTGAATGGGTATAGAGTTATAGGATAATTGTAATCTTCATAAGATTGATGAGAAGACCATATTTTTAGATGATGTGCCTAATAAATATGTCAAATGGTATCAGAAAGATGAATTTCATGAGGTTTAAGGATATCTTTAACTATTTTCACTACTAAAACATGAGGCAAAAGTTATCATAATGGTCCTTCACTAGCCCATAAATAGTCTAATCAAATAAAATACACTTGGAGGAACTTGTGAATAAATTCCTTAAATACAGTGATTACCACTCTAGAGAACATGGATAGTGAATTATTGAGTCCAAAAGGCATCACATTGTACATGAAACAACCCATTTTATCAAAAAGATCATTTTATGCTTGTCTTCCTTTTCAATCTAGACTTGATGGTATCCTAAAAACCCATCAGTGAAAGTATATATCTCATAGCCTACAATTCTGTCTAAGACTTCATCGATGAATGAAGTCAAGAAGGGTTCAATGATGTTACATTAAATAATATATAATTGATGTAAATAACCATGAGTCTCATCCATTTAGATTCGTGCATAGGGTAAATGATGCCTACGGCTAACATACCATCAATCTCCATTTTAACCTTGGCACGAGGATTTGAGTTCATTATATAAGGGTGATTCTTGATAGGTATTTTTACATCAACAAGATTGATTATAATATTTCCAAATGATGGATGGGTTTCCTTCAAATCTTTGAAATTTTGATGGAAAAAGTCTTGAAACTCCTTTAGGTGATCCACAATGCAACTAGTTCCATGTTAGATCAATATGCACCCAGAGTAGCCATATTTGGTTCCCCTTTGAAGCTGATGTCTACCTTGGTAGTTTTGAGAAGCACATGGTAGGGTTCATTCCTTTATTTCTATAAGTCTTCAACTTGCCTATTTCCCTCATTTGTTTCTATGTGAATATGAGTAGGGTTTCTTTTTTGTCAGGGGTACTATCTTCCATTTGGTGCACTAGATTCTTTTTGCTTGTCAATTTTTTATATTTTTTCACCTTTCAGGTATCATCATCTTCATAAATTGAGTCACTATTGAGAACTTAATACTCAAAAAATGTTAGGACTGACAAAGCATTTTCCCCAAACATGTCTTTTAGGCACTCCTATAGGATTTTAGTGTCCTCAAACACTACCCATCAAATTATTTATAATGGCTCAATCAATTCCAAGTTTTGTGATGAAAATAAGAAGGTGTGAATGAACCTCTCCTTAATGACATCCCAATTTTCTATCTCATGACATGTCTCATTGACAACATACCATGCATATGCCCATATATTCAAGCTTCTATAAAAGGCATATGCCCATAGGTTCATTGGGGCATTTTCACCATAGTTAGTCCATGTTTATTTGTATAAGTGCACATGTGCTATAGAATATGAGTCACAAGAGTATGTTAAGATGTCTAGGTCTTCATTACTCTTCTTAAATATAGTGCAGATGGATGCTTTCACATCTTTCCAAGATGGCAAGCTATGAATTTGTGATACCCAATAATGAATGATAGTGCTCCATAATGTATACACTAGTGAACCCATTCTATCTAATTTTATAGGGATTCATGGTTTGAGGTTGTATACGTATTATTCTATTGGATTTATCCCCTCATATCTTAGGAGCACTATAATTTTACATTTACTTAGGTAAAATAATCTATTTCCCTTATTATTAGAACATGAGACCCACTTCTTAGAAGCATGATCAATCTGGACCCTATTGGAGAGCTGTCAATGATGTCATGGTGATTTTATGGAGGTGTCTAGCTGAGTAGATGAAGTGCCTTGATAGTCTAAGTGATAATGACAAAGTGTGCAATGTGCTTGTCCTAGTATACTTAAAGTATGCTTGGTTGATCTTTAGTTTTGGCATGGTTTTAGATGATTAGGGATGAATCTAAATTATTGATCATGTGCAAGGGGTCTTATCAATGGTTAAGGATGTTTTGAGAGCTTGAATGCATGAGTATAATTCACCTAGTTCTTCATTATGTTCATCTAGGCATAAATGGGTATGAAGTACAAAAATCTAAGGAGGCATTTTGATGTCATCATATATCATATGTGTGAGAGTTATATAATATTATTGACATATGGATGGATTATCCTATATGAGGAGATCATATGGTTCAATTTTTAGATCATGAAACTATGTGTAGCCAAAGTTAATAAGGTGCAAAGTTGGTCCCTCAGATAAAAGTGCACTAAATTCCAACACAGTCAATTTGAAAAGGTATATCTAATGGTCTACATTTTATTTCATCAAATATCGATGGCATGAAATGAATTTGAGATCAAATATGTTATTTGTCTAAGTAAAACAAAGATCTAAGTAAACATTTTGGTGAAGGCATATCTCACATGTGTGGATATTTCAAGTAGAAATGGTCATATGGGTTTGTTTAATATTTTATCTAGTTTATATGGTTCAAATTTGAGAACATGAAAATGAGTGAGGTAAAATATATGAATGTGCGAATTTGGCCTTCTAGGAAGATATCAATGGTACCCAAACTTAGTCTATTTTTCATGATGTTAAAGATCAGGAAAAGATAAAGATGTAATGGCTAATGGGCATTCATATAGATCAAGATAGATGGTGCATGTTGAGTTTAATGAGACAAAGTGTTCATTGGTTAACTAAGTTAAATATCAAGATCCTTAAAAAATGATAAATGGAGCATGTTTGTTTCAAGGTGTCATGAAGTAGTGAGATGAGGACAAGTGTTTAAAGCTTAATGCTAAGTAGAGGTAAACATCAAGATTCTTCTAAGATCTAATGATGGGTGGATGTTCATACATATATATATCAATGGTGCATATTAAGAGATATTATTTTAAGGTTTCCAATGTTTAACATAGATAAAGATTGAGCTACATATATGATATCGATGATGTGTATGTGGTCAAGATTATAAGATTGCATGAGATGAGGTCAACTATTCAAAGATTAACATTTGGATAGTGGATCAATATGAGTTAAAGTTATAATAAGATACATAGTATGTATTTAATATAATATATAATGGAAATATGTGTGTTTTAAGTGATCAAAGTTTAACTATGAACATTTAGATTTAGATATTCAAATTTGTAAAGGAAAACTAAGTGCTTAGATTTTATGCTATATCTTTCAATTTATGTAAAATTTATTCATGGTATAGAAATAAAATTGTAGAGGACTCCAAAGTGAATCTATAAATATATATTTGAATATTTTAAAGTTTGTATAATCAAAGATAATGAGTTTTAAAGTTGATTATGTGTTCTTGCATATTCTACAAGTAACCTGAGAAGGGTATTTGAGCTATGTTTATTGGTATCTTGATGTTTAAAGGTGAACTAGCTATTGGATTATGTTGTAAACTCCATGAGGACCATCTATGTGCATTATGAAGGTTTGAACAATCATAAATGGTACGAATAAATGGTTATAATTTGACTATATTTTTGTTCATAATGACTGAGTGTACAGAGAGGTGTTTGAGTTAATTGGGGGATAGCAGAAGAGTGATATGATGAATGTTGGAACTTAAAGGGAACCTATAGATCATGTGGCATGGATCCATATGTAGGGAAGTGTTGTTATGTTCCTATTTTTCTTAGAGAAGTGTCAAAGAGGTGAATGGGTCACCATAGGACCTAAAAGAATGACTTAGGCTTATTTGAAAGAGAGTTGTGCTTAAGTGTGACCCATGGAAGATGCCTAAAGGTTGAGGGCATGTGTTGTGTCTGAAAAGTAATATTATGGACATGATAATTAATGAAGGCTATATAAATAATGAAACCAAAGGAGATGGTTTCTAGGATTGTATGAAAGAAGTGAGCATTGAAGTGAATAAGAGATGAGAGATAGTGTGCTTATTAGATAAGTTGATGAGAAAAATAGTTTATTGACTGTGTGTATGACTTGTATGTCATATTCCTAATGTCAGATTAGTGCTCTTATAGTTTGAAGATATGAAAAGAGGTTTGACTATGTATATGAGGATATTTTGAGTGAATAAGGAGAGAGATTGTGACATGCCTATGTGAGAGGCCTATATGAGATAAAGAGAGTTTGTGCAGGGGTTAGAAAATTATAGATCCATCGTTAGGTGTTGAAGACATCAATTATCAGTTGGAGGTGTTAATTTAAAATGAGGGTCTAAAGGACTTGATATTCCTAAGGGGTAGTTTCTCCTTGTGAAATAGGTATTTCACTAAAGACCTTAGGTTATGAGGACTTGATAAAGCTTTTGGGTCAAAAGGACTTGACCAACAGGTGGTCAAGAGGACTTGATCATCTTAGGGGTAGATGCTCTTTGTAGAACAAGTGTTTCACTAAATTATGGTTTAAAGGACTTGATGAGTCTCTTGTTTATAATCTTTTATAGTACAAGTAGTCCATGTGTTGAAGGATTGAGAGTGGGTTTTATTCCCCATGAGGGTTTCCTAGAGGAACTATGTGTTGTATGTTTGATATTGCATATGCATTAAATGAATGAGCTCTCTTGTTAATGTTTCTTGATCAAGTTGATATATGTTGATTATTTAATATTTTGAAAGGATTGGAATTGAAATTAAAATATCTAGGCTCACTGATTCACCCCCCCTCTCAATGATTGTACATCTAGTAATTGGTATTAGATCAGGTCCTTTGGTAAAGGCTTGACAAATTGAAGGTGATCCAAGGTATAATATGGGTGGTCATCAAGGAGGTTTCTCTACTAAGAAAGCACTGATGTTCAATGGATCTAATTATTCTTTTTAGAGTGCAAGGATGAAAAAATACATTATGTCCCTAAGATTTGATGTATGGCAAGTTATTGTGAATGGTTATGTTTCTCCTACTACTCCTCCATCTAGTGTTATAGACAAGAAGATATTTGAGAATAATTATAAGGAAATGAGTTCCATTAATTTTGGCCTTACAGAGACTGATTTCACCAAGGTAATCCATTGTAAATTTTCTTCATTTATGGAGGAGATTCAAAGGTCAATATTGCTAAGTTGCAGACTCATAGAAGGAAATTTGAGATTCTCAAGATGAAGGAAGAAGATTCTATAGAATCCTTCTTGTAGAGAGTTGATGAGATTGTGAACATAATCAAAAGTCTTGAAGAAAACCTTGAAGATGATAATATAGTTTAAAAAGTATTAAGGTCTCTATCCCTCAAGTTTTATCTAAAAGTATCTACTATATAATAAATTCATGATCTTACTCAGTTGAAGATGGAAAAATTTCATGGCACCATTACTACCTATGAGATGAGAGTAAATGATGATATATCACCAAATAAGGAAGTAAATTTCAAGACTAAAATGAAGCCATAGAAGAAGGTCCAAGGTAATAAACCCAAGGAGGATGAAATTTTTGATATAGATGAGGATAAACTAATTGCTTTGATTTCAAGGAAATTGAAAATAGGTTTAGGCAAGTATAAGAGTAAACTACCCCTCAAATGCTTTAATTGTGGAGAGGTAGGACATTTTTCTAATAAATGATTTCATAAGTATAAGAAGGATGATGATGAAGAGCATGATCAAGTTCATGATGATGTCAAGAGATCATTTAAGTCTAATAAAAGAAAAAAGGGATTCAAAAGGTTTGGCAACAAGAATTACTTCAAGGACAAGAAGAGTCTGTACACCAAAGAAGATTATAGCTCATCAGATGAGAGTGAAGTTAGTGACTCAGAATATGATCATGAAGATTATGGTCATTTTTAATATGAATCCATATTCATGGTTGAGGAAGGTATTTTCTCACATAAAATAAAGTCTACTTGGAGTGATTCATATGATGATAAAAATGAGGTAGACTATGAGACTGAATTGATAAATGTTCTTGAAGAATTGAAGATTGAGAAGAAGATCAATAAGAAGATGAAATATAAACTCAAGGAATATGAGTATAAATTTAGTGTGTTTGAGGCAAGAATGAATGAAGAAACCAAGGAGCATGAATATATAGACAAGCATCTCAGATGTCAATTAAAAATCCTATCTACAAGCCTGAAAGCTAAAGAAGATGAATGTTCAAGGTATGTAACTAAAAATGGTCCATTGAAATATGAGTTAGAGAAGACATGATTAAGGTAAATTAATTTGTGATATTTTAAAATATCTCAAGTGATCTAGATAATATTATAAATGATAAAAAACATGTAAGTGATAGAACTAGTCTTGGACACAAAGAAGAACCATAGAATGAAACTCAAGACAAAATAAACACTAATCAAACCTTGAAGGTCAACAATAAGTCAAGGAATCAAGTTTTTGGTAGAATAAAGACAAATTAGATCAGACAACCAAATACCATGAGGTATGTAAAATTTAATGGTTACTATTATACTTGTAATAAATTTGGGCATAGAGATAAAAAATGTAAGAGACCTATTAGAAATGATTTTTCATGGAACTATGATGGGGTCATCAGTCTAAAGGTGTGAGAAAGGTTGAATGTTTCAACTATCTTGATAAGGGACACTTTTCTAAGCTTTATCTAAATAAGGTAAGGTAAGGTGAGTCTTCTTCAAAAAGAGTAGTTTGCCTTAGTTATTATGACATATGACACTTTGCAAGATTTTTTATATATTAGGTAGGGCAAGTTGAGTTCAATTTAAGAAGAATGGTTTTATACAAATATGAACATAGAGGTCACACTACTAGTTTCCACAAGTAAATGCCTACAAATTATAATAGGTTTAATCAAGATCTTATAGTGAAAGAAAGAAGGTAATTTAACTCATAGAAGCCAAAGGTAGCAAGTATGCATCATGATGAGACTATTGGTCCATGTAATCTATTTTCTATGGTGGAGAATGATATATAAGGTGAAGTGTGATAATGGCTCTCATTGTTTTCTAATGTTGTGAATGAAGAGACCAAGCTCAAGGAGAAGACCAAGGTCTTGGTTGAGGTTGGTTCTAAGGTAGGTATGGATCCAAGTGAACATCCTACTATTGCTAAGCAAGTTTCATTCAAATAACATCAATTATCAATGCTTAGTGATAAAGTTCCAAGCTATAAGGAAGATTCTACTGATGAAAAGGTATGTCATGAATTCATGTTGTCTCCATGTATTATCAATCCAATCATAGAAGAGAAGGAGAATATTGTAGTAGATGAACATGTTGCTTTTCTTAAGCCTAAGAAGAAGAAGAATAAATACAAATATTATATGACCAAGTAAGAGAAGGAATATGAGTAGTTGTGGGCAACTCCTAGTTTCACACTATTTTAGGACATTGTGAAGTAGGGTGTCTCTATCTATGATTCTTAAAAGACTCCTTTCAATGGAGAAGCAAGTGTTGTTGTGTATACAGTGTCTACAAGGTTAGAATAGGTGTTTTTAGGTGGAATAATGATATTGATGTGATGTAAATAAGAGTTTTATGCTCATATATGTCTATGTATTTCTTTATGATCTGTTCCATATGATTTAAGGATTTGAAGGTTTTTTGTGTGCAATTAGAGATTTTTTGTTTGCTCTTAAGTTTCCTAGTTTGTGCTTAAGAGTATGTAGGTCCTAAAATGGGTTATAGTATGTATGGGTTTAAAAATATGTGGACACTCAATTTTTGGTCCATAAGTTTGTAATGGTTGTCTCCAAGTGTAAAAGAAGGTTCAAAGGTGGATGTTGACTAGAAAGAGGTTTGTTGACTCTATTTATTTTGAGATTCTAGGGTTTTAGGCTCTATTAGAAAAGTGGTTTGCATTGTGATTTAAGGTCTAAGTCTTATTAATAGGTTTAATGGTCTAAATGGGTTGTAAAATCAAGATTTATAGAGATTTCAAGGTTTGTGGTTTTCAAATTATTCATGTTTTTATCAAGATGGATGTTTAATTAGGCAGTAGGTTTATGAAGGAAGTATGTTATAGAGGATGATATTGGTGATGAAAATTGGTGTGATTTAGGAGGCATACTAGAGTTCTCTAGATATGAATTTTTAGGTCTTGAAGGTGTATCTATTGAAATTTTTAGGCTCTATAAGTTCTAGGTAAGGCTACAAGGAGTCTAGACAGGTCTAGTGAGAAGAAAAATGTTTTTTTTTTAGTTTATCCAAAAAAATCAAGGTATATATGTTTCAAGGTTAGTTCTCAAATTATTTTAGAGCATGTTTCCTATTTGGTGAGTGGCATGAATTTTTGTTGGTGGTCCTTGTGGTATCTTGAGATAGAAGGTTAGTAAGCTTATATGGTGGTTCTTCATGGTGTGTGGAGGTCTGAAGATGCTCAAGAGGTGAAATTTCTTAGAAATCTTAGGTAGAGTCCCTATCAGATGTTTCTTGAACATTTTCATCAAATTAAAGTGCATGGTTGATAAGTACAAGGTGGTATGCACAAAGTTAAGGGAACTAACTCAGATAGCTTGAATGGTTTGAGGAAATTTACATGATGTGAGGGGAAGCATATGTGAGATTCTTCAATTATATTGAAGATGTGGTGATATTTTATATAGATGATATTTCAAAAAGGTTAGTATGATGACTTGATCAAACCTAGTCATAATTATGTGTTCTTTCTTAATTGGTTTGTTAGAGGTATAAGACATTTAGAGGGGGGGGGGGGTGAATCAGTGAGCTAAGATAATTTAACTTGAATTTCAAACCTTTCAAACTCTTATTTAGTTACCACCAATATTATAGAAGCATACACATCATTCATAGCAATGAAAAGGAGAGATAATACAAGATCAAGTACATAACAAATGACATATGTGGGAAACCCCCTTAGGAAAGAAAACACATTGGAACATGAAATTATACTATTATACCATAATAACAAGATATAATTTAGACAAAATACAACTGATCAAGGAACTACTATCCCTTATTTAGTGAGACTATAATCCCATAAGGTACTACCACACCTATCTAGCTAAGTTAAAATAATAACTAGACCTTTAGTAAGTTTCATCTTGCAAGGAGGTTGTAAACCCAAGATGTTGAGTTGAAACAACACCACATATGAACACATCCACCTATGAACTAATGTTCTCAACACTTGATGATGGACCTATGATCATCACTCTTCACCTTCACTCATACTCAATATATAAGAGGACTATTATACCAATAGAATTATGAAATATAGGTCATATAAATAGTCCTCAATCTAATATGATCATCAAATCATCTACTAGGCATTCCATATCTCCTTCTCTCAATAAATCACACACATAAGCCTCTCTCAAATCTCTCACAAGTCTATAAATCATCTTTGATTTCACTATATATAGAGCATTAATGATTATCACCATCTTGGTCAGCCAAAATGCATGCCTTAACCCTTAAGTTATCTATCTCATCAAGACACAACTCAATACCATCCACATAGGTCATCCATATCACCCATGGGTCATCATTAAGCAGTTACACCTATTAAATAGGCCCTTGTAGCCCTTATAGGTCTCATGGATGCCTATTCACTCCTTTAGCATGAAAATGATCAAAGTAGAAACATAATACCACTTAAAATTACATGGGTCCACTCATTATGTCCCTTTTGACATCCTCAAATGATCATAGTCAAATTTTCACCTTTGCATATGCTCAAACAACTCAAACACTGACATCGTACAGAGGAACATCATGAATAAATGCACACTCAACTTATTAAGATTTTTTCATAATGTATAAGAATGGTCAAAAATTCATAATCCACATATATTTTCCTCATGTATTATAAAACACTCCCAAAAATATAATTTAACAAGAGATATTGAAATATCAAAACAAGCTTGAACAATCTTCTTGGGTCACTTATAGGACATACATGAAAACATAGTCAAATTTGAAGATCAATAAATTTGACTATACTAACAATTAGACCTTAAAATTCATATTTATGGATACCTTGAAGTCATATAAAACTTTTATTTTTACTTCATGGTAAAATTCTACATAGATCAAAAGTTGTGTCTAAAAAACTAGGCACTGGTCTTTCCTTTGTTAAATTCAAATATTTGAATTCAAACGGTCACAGTTAAACTTCAAAAACCATGCTCAAATATCATGTCCTAGATGATTTAGATCAAAAAAACACCATAAATATTATTTTATGAATCTAAACCTTTAAATCATAGTGCACCACTTTCAAACATTAAACCTTTAACAATTGACCTCATCTCTTGCAATATTGACTCATCGTGCACCATCAATCTGATGGATCAGTCAGGTATTTATCTTATAAAACTCACCACTCAATATTTATTAGAACCCAAATTATCATGAAAATTGAAACGATTCCATGTATTTTGATCAATTATACTATTAAACATCATGCACTTTTTACATCTCACTCAACACGTACTATTAGATCTAAACTATATGATCGCATGTGCACCATTGGATCTTAGAAGAAGCTCAATCTTTATCTCTATTAACCAATGAATAGTTTGAAATTTTAAAATTTATTTGAACCATATATATTCATTTTATGATCTCCCATGAACCATTATATCTTAATTTTGTCCTAATCTTTATCTTCATTCAAAATAGACTAAGTATGGGGACCATTGAAATCTATCTATAAGGTCAACTTTGCACCTTCATATCTTTTACTTCACTAAATCACAAGTTATAAAAAAGAGACCATACGATATCCACACATAGTAGAATAAAAAAATATAAAAATATTATTATATAATCCTCACATGTGTGAGATATAATGACATTAAAATTCTCACTCAGATTTTTTTGCCACAAAGCCAACTATGTCCAAAAACATGTCTGGGAAGACCAACTTTGCATATGCATAGATTTTGTTGAGATTTAGCACTGGAATTGAAATTTTGTGCATATAAACCAGGCACAAATATTAAAAAACCCATATGATCATATTATCTTGAAATTTCCACACATGTAATATATTCCATCACCAAACTTCTTACTCAGTTCTTTCTTGCCTTATGCAAATTTTGCCAAGAATGGGAAAACACTATAAAAATGACTGAGAGCCCAAATTTTCACTTGAATATATTTTGTTGCAATTTATATCTAACTTTATAATTTTCACATAGAAACTAGGGACTAATTTTATCATAACCATATGACCAACTCCCCATGACTCATCCACATGTAGAAATGGTGATGTCATCAAACTACCTACTTAGATTTTCTTCCACTAGACCCAAAATGTCTAGATGAAAACTATGGACTACTATATGAATTAAAATTATTAAAATGAGATATCAAATCATCCTTGACCATTTATAGGACCCCTTACACATGTTCAAATCACCATACTCATCCCTAAACATATCTAATCATGCCAAGACTGAAAATCAACTAAGACAACTTCAAGCACACTAGGAAAATAACATTGCACACTTTGTCATTATCATTTAGGTTATCAAATCACTTCATCCACTCACCATGACATGATTGACAACTCTTCAACATGGTTTTAGTGCTTGATTAAAGAGAGTATAATCATGTATCAAGAGGAAGTTGTCAAGGCAAAGAAAAGGTAGGCTCAAGGTAAGGGTGAGTTTGTATCATATTTTTAAGGTGGTCCTCTCCTATTAATGATATATTTAGGTCCTAAATATTAGTTGGTTCTCACTTTGTCATTATGTCAAAGGGGGGAAAAGTTCCTATTTCTAAGATTACTTGAAGAGAGAGAAGGAAGGTGAGTTGTATATTGTTTTATGATGGGTGTTGACATCAATGAAAAAGGGGGAGATTGTTGGATATTTGTCAATGATGTCATGATGGTGTCCAGGTGAGTGGATGAAGTGCCTTGATAGTCTAAGTGATAATGACAAAGTGTGTAATGTGTTTGTCCTAGTATGTTTGAGTTATTATTAGTTGATATTTAGTTTTTGGCATCATTTGATATGATTAGGTATGAGTCTAAAGTAATGAACATGTGAAAGGGGTCCTATCAGTGGTTAAGGATGTTTGGAGAGATTGTGTGCATGAGTGGAATTCACCCAGTTCTTTATTATGTTCATCTAGGCATAAATGAGTTTGAAGAAAAAAAATATAAGGAATTTTAATGTCATAATATATCACATGTGTGATGGTTATAGGAACTACACAACATATGGATGGATTCTCCTATGTGAGGAGATCACATGGTTCAACTTTTAGATCATGTGACTAAGAGCAACTAATGTTACTAGGTTTCAAAGTTGATCCCTCAGATAAAAGTGCTCTAAGTTCTAACACTTAGTCAATTTTTAAAGGTATATCTAATGGTTCACATTTCATCGCATCAAATATTGATGGTGCAAAGTGAATTTGAGCACAAATATGCTATTTGTCTAAGTATAAGAAAGATTTGAGTAAGTAATTTGGTGATATCATATCTTGCACATGTGGATGTTTCAAGAGGAAATGGTCATATGGGTTTGTTAAATATTTTACCTAGTTTATATGGTTCAAATTTGAGAATATAAGAGTGAGTGAAATAAAATATATGACTATGCAAATTTGGCCTTCTAGCTAGATAGTAATGGTCCCCATAGTCTAATTTGTACGATGTTAAAGATAAAGACCAGATGAAGATCTAACAGCTTGTAGGTGTTCATAAAGATCAAGATATATGGTGCATATTAGGTCAAATGAGTCAAAGTGTTTTTTGGTTAATGAAGTTAAAGATCAAGATCCTTAAAAAAGGATCAATGAAGCATGTTTGTTCTAAGGTGTCATGAAACAATGAGATGAGGACAAGTGTTTGAAGCTTAACATTGAATAAAGGTAAAGATCAAGATTCTTATAATTTATAAAAGTGATCAGATGTTCACACACAGACACACACACACACACACACACACACACACACACACATTTGAAGATATTAAATTGTGTATAGTCAAATATATTAAGGTTTAAATTTGACTATGTGTTTGTTCATTATCTATACGTAACCCAAGAAGGGTATTTAAGATGTGCTTGATGGTATTTTGATGTTTAAAGGTAAAATAACTATTAGATTATGTTGAAGTCTCCATGAGTACCATTAGTGTGTATTATAAAGGTTTGATCAATCACATGTATTATGAACAAAGGGTTAGAAGTTGACTGTATTTTCATTCATAATGATTGAGTGTATATAGAGATGTTTGAGTTAATTGCGGGTTAGAAAAAGAGTGATAAGATGGATGTTGGAACTTAAAGGGGACTTATAGATCATGTGGCATGGGTCCATATGTATAAAATTGTTCTTGTGTTCTTATTTTTCTTAGATAAGTGTCAAAGAGGTGAATGGGTCATCATAGGACCTAAAAGGTGACTTAGGCTTATTTGAAAGAGTTGTGATTAAGTGTGACCAATGTAAGATGTTGTGAGGGAGAAGGCATATGTTGTGGCTAATAAGAAAGATTGTGGAAATGATAATTCATGAAGGCTCTATAAATAGTGAAATAAAAGGAGATGGTTTCTAGGCTTGTATGAGAGAAGTGAGCATTGAAGTGAAGAAGAGAGGAGAGATAGTGTGCCTGTTGGATGAGTTGATGAGTAGAATAGTTTTTTGACTATGTATGACCCGTAGGTCATATTCCTAATGTTATATTAGTGCTCTTATAGTTTGAATATATGTGGAGAGGTTTAAATGTGTATATGAGGATAGTTTGAGTGAATACAAAGAGAGATTATGGCATGCCTATGTGAGAGGCCTATATGAGATAGAGAGGGAGTTTGTGTAGGGGTTATAAAATTAGAGATCCATCATCAAGTGTTGAAGACATCAGTTCTAAGGTGGATCTATTCATTTCAAAGGAGGGTCTAAAGGACTTGATATTCCTTAGGGATAATTTCTCCTTATGAAACATGTGTTTCACTAAAGGCCTTAGCTCAAGAGGACTTGATAAAGGTTCTAGGTCAAAAGGACTTGACCAATAGGTGGTTAGGAGGATAAATACCCTCTCTTTTCCATTTTAAAAGTTCATATAATAACTTTTAAAGTGTATGTCTATGTTTTTCACATAACACTAAGGTATTCTAAGAAGTGTTGGTTAATTATCTTGTTTTACCAACTTGATTATTTAAAAGTTAGAAAAAAATTCAACACCCATGATATCTAGAACTACACTATTCATAATTCTGATAGACTACATCTTGGTCTTATTGGCCATGAAAAGTACATGAGGGGAAGGTCTCAAGGCTAGCTTATCCATGTTCTTTTATGCATTATTGTTCAATTTATTAACCTTAGCACCTATGTCCATGAGGACCTCTCATAAAAAACATACATAAATGGTGGCATAGGTGAAGAATTATTGATCGTACTCTACATTCTATGGATGACTAACTTCTCATGCCCTTTCCATGCATGGTGCAGTGACTTACACTAGCTTTTCTCCACGTGTTCCAAAAGAAATTTCTTCAATAGGGGTAACATCCCTTCTATCTGTAGGAGAAATAGGATATCTATTAGCTCTTATATCTTATCTTCCTATCTATCTTACTTCTTATAGGAGGAAACAACCTATGCTTATAGATCTTGTGCCAAATGGAGTTCCCATTAGAGGTTTTGAATGATGCTCATGGCCTATTAAAAAACATATTTCTAGTGTAAAGGGTCTGGGGTAAGGTGAAGATTTGGGTTTAGGCCATGTTATATGTTTAGTGCATCTCTATTACCCATATTCTAGGCATAATTTTCATATTGGTGCAACTAGCGATTGAGTGGTGAATCCCTTATGAGTAGTCACTTGTACCTTGACTATCTCTACACTAGTTGGTTGCACCTTTAAAGTCCATTTATCTAATTTTAGATCATGCCTGATCATTCCTATACCCTTGTCTTTGTTAGGCCTATCTTGGTTCAAATTTTTATACAATTTGGGGCATTCCTTGACTTTATGGGTTCTTTAATAATACCCACATGTGGGATGTGTAGGGAAGTCGTATTTATAGTGTTTAATGGAACCATACTTATAACATGAACAGTGTGGGAACCTTCCACCACTGCATCCTCCACTTTACTCTATGGCACCCAATTGCATCCCAAAACCCATATTCTATTGGCCATAGCCTTTATTTCCTTGGTTAGCTTTCCCTATGACTACTATAATGGCCTGCCTTGTGCTTCTTTCCATATTTTCATGAATTTCATCAATCACTTAGTAATCAACTATTGTATGGGTGTAGGTGACACACAAACAATAATAAATGGTTGTATTAACCTGATTGGTGCATTGTAATAAAGGGAAATTATGAACATCATGCACATCATGACAGACCTCATAGCTTAGAAACAATATATGCACATTCCTTTAAGGGTATTTATTATTGTTATGACCTTCCACTTTGAAAAAATTGTGATGAACTAATAATAATCTTTTAGATTTGGGAGGCCATGGATGTAATTTTTACCTTCATCAATGGGCTGATCCTAGTATCAATGATTCTAACTACCTCCACTCTAAGCATGTCTTCAATCACTTCACGAGGGTATTTGAAGGTCTTCATGGAAAGCTCTCTTCAAAATGATACTAGAAATCCTCCAATTAACCATTTCACATGTTGGGAGGGATGAATGTCATAAAGAATATTTGAAAGGAGGGTTTTGAATATTGCATCGTATAATTGTATGTTTTTAGAGAGTCCTTATATTATCTCTTTCATCATGGTGATGCTCTATCGTTTGAATTTTGGGATGTAAAATTCCTTAAGGAGTGCTTCCTTTAGGATGTCATAATCTATCATATCCTAGTTAGGATCAAACTTAATATACCAAGTATGAGCATGATTAAGAAAAGTGGTCATGAACTAGGTTACCTTAAACTCTGAATGGGTTATCCCCCATGCATGCCATTATAGTTCACACTTTATCACATGCTATGTGACATTTTCCACATTATGATACTCTTTCAAATGCATGGACATTTTATAAAAGATTTTATATTGTGGGGAAGCTAACATCCAGGGTGATTGTCTCCCTAACATCTATCTAGGTGGTGGCCCTCCAGTACCTCTAGCCATGGGGTTAGGAATAGACCCCATTATTACTTCTAACATTGAAGATGATGATGGTGTTGTAATATTCACTTATGACATCAAACCACTTCTTGTATGTTGTTGCTCAGTCTACAAAGTTGATATTGGCTAAACTAGAATGTTTATGCTCATGTTCTATTGTGGTGATCTAGCATCCAATGGTTCATAGGTATCCTTTCTCAATTACTCATAGGGAATAACTTGTTCAATCACAAAATTATACTCCAAGTCTACATAATTATTAAAGCCTATGTTGACAACAAGTTCAGTTATCACTCATCTTTCTTCTCGTGGGGGATCCAATGCATGAGATTGTGCCATAGGTTCAAAGGGTGTAGGCATATTTGGTGCATTTTCATTTACCAAATTCTATAGGGACCCAATGTATTCTACACCTGTCAAATATTGAGATTTATCCATTGATTCATTTTTTATCTCCTCATACTACTATATTTCAATATATCCTTCCCCATGCCCTTCATGCTTGATAAAGGTTCTATCAACACTTCTAGGTTCTAGATATTCCATCAGCCTACACCTTCTCTTATTATAAATATATCTCTTGAGCTCTCAGGTGTCAATCTACTCATCCCCTTCCATTATGCTTCACCTACACATCCCCTTCTCCCCCTTTGAACTTCTCATACATGAAAGGACTTTAGCCTTCCATTCTCAAAATTTCAAATCCGTAATCCACCATTAGTTTCTTAAGTTCTGTACTAAACTCTTTCATAAACATGAATTTGGGTTCATGCAAAAATTTATACTCTTTTTCCTTAGGTTAAGAGTATGTGGAAACAATGAACTCAAGCATGTAATTATTCAGTGCTCCTTGCCACCATTTGTCTATTGCTCTCATCCATGTGGCATCTAGAGTCTTAATTCTTTCTAAGCACTCTTTCATCTAGTCAATCCACTATCTATAACTTCATATTAAATGGGTTGCATAGGAAACTAACCATTGGTACACATGCTTGGATAATTCATAGAAGAAGACCTCATACAAAGCATCATACAAGTTATTCTGAACCCATTTTCTTGACTTGTGTCCTCTATAGGTTGGATTCTTTAACACAAATTTGTCATCCACCTGTTGTTACCAGTGTTTGATATTCTCAAGGGAGAGTTAGATCATTGTTTTATTACACCATTATATAAATAAAATTCAACATGGGTTTTGATAATAAAATCAAAATGTTGTATAAAAGGGGGTTAAAGGTCAATAAGCACTCATTCAACTATCCAAGTTAGTTTTAAGCTCAATAAAACTAGGTGAAAACATATTATATTCCCATTGATTTCAACATTTAATTATTGATGGAACCAAAATCAATTCACATAAGGCTTAAACCTTATGCACTCACTCAAAGTACAATAGAGAAAGATCTATGGCCCACATTGGGCTAGTTGTGCCATGGTGCAAGGCATCAATTTTAGGACTTATTCATTTCAACCTAAGATTTGGTAGATTCATTAGCATAAGCTTTTTCTAGGCTAATCTTGATCATCTATAGGTACAAGCCTGGTTGAAACTAGTTTTGATCATAATGGCACAAGCCTTTATTATACCAAGTCTAACATCATATAGGCACTATATGGGTCAAGTGGATGCTTTAGATCAAGTGTTCATGATTAGGCTAGTACTTATTATCAAGGGAATCAAAGCTTGGGCACATTGCTATCTCCACACTTAGGCTATTTTTACAAAAGACATTATTGATTTAACATAGAAATGCCATTAATGGCATAAATTAGGAGATTATAAACAACCTTCTTAATATTATTATATTGAGATTACTACATTATAAAAAATGCATTCATTATGCATTTTAATATCAAATTGAAAGGCATTCAAATTAAAAGCATCATGTTTATTACAACCATTCTTCTTCATTAATCAAAGCTTAGAGAAAATAGATTATATAGTTCATTGTGACAAGAACAGAGTAAAATATATCATATATTACTTAACTACCCAAAGGCTCACATGTGAGCTTGGGAATATAAAATAAGAGTCTTAATGGCATCAATACTACTTCTCATGCTAATGGTGTCCATAAAATTATATCTAGAACCAATGTTGTATATCTTCTCTACATATAATTCATGTCATCACTTCATTGGTTTGAATTTGATTTTATAACACATAGGAACATTTCTTTGCCAGGGTGAAGAGAACACACCGAGTGCTGATATGGAGCCTTGTTGATCATTCTACTAGTTTGATCACCTTGTGACCTTCACACTATGATCACCATGTGTTTCCACCCATATAAGATGCCTTAAAGATCTGGGTACTAGATAATTGCCTACCAACTAGCATAAAATGTGTGTTGATTAAACTGGTTGGTGCTAAGATACCAAAAATAATAATCATCACCCAAGTGATTTCCTCATATTGAGGTCTTTACCATGCTGGCATGGATTCCATACTTAAATAATTAGAGAACCAACAACTTACATGACTTATGCATACACATATGGATTTACACACCATTCTCTCTCATAATCATTCCTTCTATAGGACTAAACTTATTGATTTTGCACACATAAATAAATGAATTCCATAGTCTATTTATAACCTAATTATAATAATAATTAAACTATATTCTAAGATCAATATATTAGTATTCTTGCCATTCAAAAGTGTCTGTCAAAACTCAATCACATTTATAATTTTATAATAAACCAAATCTAACTAACATGTCCCTGTGACAAGTAATGACCATTTTAAAAATTAAAATTGTATTTATGGGTTAGACCATACATTTTTCATGTCAATGGTGTGATAAATTACCCAAATATTCCCATATAAGTACACAATATGTCTAAACCAATTTTAAAATCTAGCATTACCAAGAAAGCACTAAGTAATCCTATATTATCACTTACACTTTGAGAAAGACTACCCTAAACTTCAAAAATCATAAATTGATCATAAGGAGTAGGCTATAATAAAGTTTTAAGCACCTAATCCAAGTCAAATTTTCCACTATAAAGTGTCAAAATCTATATTACAAATTTCATTCATTAAGGGATCACCATTACACACATGTACCTAATGGGGAGAGATACATGTGATTTGATTTCCACCCTTGAAGTATTACATATGTAGTTAGTGGTAACCATTCATTAGGAAGTGGTTAATGTTATCTCACCCCACTTCTCTTTCTCATTTTTAGAGTTTAAATTAGTGTTAAAATTGGAACTATGGCTTCAACGTGAAGGATACAAGATTTTAGATTCTACAAACATAGTGAGCATATCATATCACATAAGAATATTGTTTATAAGCAAATGAAATTTCCTTTACAAAAGAATGAGGTTAAAATTCATAGTATGAATATGATAGAATAAAAATTTTGCATTATATGAAAGTTTTCATAAGCTAATAACCTCACCCAATAGATATAGACACTGAGGATCATTATCTGAGTAGATCTTGGTCCATTTATAGTATTTTTAGTTACCTTTATTTTGTATCAGACCTGCATAGACTAGAATAAAAATAAGTGTATTAATATTTTAGGTCATCTCCATTTATAGTAAGTTACAATTGTTCAATCATATTATACTATAGAATTGAGATTTATGTACTATTAGGATATATGGTATAGTCCTAATAATTCATTTTTTCTGGGAGATAGAGAGTGGTTAGAACCCATCTTATGTTTTGAGGTGTGGGTATAGAAGAAGGTATGGGAAAATTTGAGCGGGGGGGAATCTCATAGAACTAATGATGAGAATCATTGAGCACAATGTCAATGTTTCTCAAGACTTCATCACTATATGTAATAAGTACATGGTGGTAATGTAGGGCATAAATATTACAGTCATGGAGGACTTTATAAGGGAGGCCACTAGCATAAACTATGAAGGGGAAAAGGCATACAAGAACCAAACCAAGAAACATGAGTTCTTAAAATGATTTTTTCATATGAATGAGTTGATGAAAATAGATAAGAAGGGTTTCCCCTAGGCAGATCCCCTGTGCCACTAGCTAGAGATATGTCTCCAAGTGATGAGATACATGACCTTAGAGGGTAAGTATACCTTAATATTTTCTCATATTTTTTTAATTATTAAACCAATTTCTAGGTTATAAGATCAACCTATTATTCTACCTATTAAATTCACTGGAATATACCACCTTGGCCCACCAAGTTAATGATTCCAACCCCATTCTAAATCTGGGGCTTATTCTACTACTATTTAAGAAGGGTTAAGCTCTACTAGGGAAGGATATCTTATATCAAGGAGAAGTCTTAAGATGAATCCCTAGAGGAGGACCTCACCTTAGGGTCCTACCACCCATCTATTAGCATTCCCAAAGCTAGTCTATCTAAAACCTTTTCCAAAGACTTTTTGCTTAATATTTTTGCTCCCAAGCCCAAGTTGGTCCTCCTAGATGAGGGAACTTCCATGGAAGCTATCAGTAAGGGAAAATTCCTTTTGTCTGATGAGATAAAAAACAAGAATTAGCTTCAAAACTTCAACATCAGGGTGTAGGAGGTTGGTCTTACCCTAACTAGCCTTATTGAAGAGTGGAATGCTCTCCACAAATAGGTGGAATCAAGTATATAGTAATTTATCTAGTCTACTAAGATAAAATAGATCTTTTTTAAGAAATTAATGAAGGTTATAAAGACTCCCCCACTAGGTTCCCCTAATTTGACCCCTATCAAGAAAACACCACTACAAGTTCCAGGCTAGAAAAGGCTATGCATGATCCTCCCAGGTGATGGTGTAGAAGATCCTAACAATCAGATGAGGGAAAATGGCTCCAATATCAAGTGGGAAATTTTAGAGAAGAAATATAAGGAGGAGAAGGAAACACAAGAGGCCCCCCTCATGATCTTATTTTATGTTGTTTTATTTCTCTGCTTTTGGAACTCTATAATTAGTTTTTTTTATTTGGCCTTTGTTTAGCCTGTTACTCTTTTTGTATAATACCTTTATGGTTCTTGGATCCATGAAAATACAAGTTATTTACCAATCAAAAAATAAAATAAAAAATAAGGTAAAACATATTATGAACCTTCATTTTTTAGATAATGGTAATAAAACCTAGGTTTTATCTTTATTTCTATAGTTTCATATTTATGAAATAAAATTTTAGTTTTTGTCTTGATTTTGAATTTTATCTCATTCATAGAATACACATAGCTATAAAGGATATGGATATACATAATTTATAGTTTCTAACACAATCTTTGGTTATAATCATTACATGTTGTATTCTAAAAATATGATAAATATGTAATAGTTACGTTATTCCATGTGTTAAATCATTGTGTTATATCAATTTTAAGATTAGTGTTGAAAAATATACAGCTTTCCTTTATTCCACCATCCCAAGTGATAAAACACACCCCCTTTATGTAATTTTAGTGAAATTTTAATCCTAAAATACTTATGAAGAATAAGTATATATGGTGGATGGTAGATTTAATGACATATAGATAATTAAATTAGCCTACTATCTTCATATGATCACACACTTTCTTTATGTATTTCTACGTGTGACTATAAATAAAATGAAAAATAAAAATTAAATTCTAAGACAAGCACATATGAAAGAGAAAATGATATCTTCAATAATATCCATAAAAAATTTTAGGTATTGACCTAATAATTAGTGTTCTACTACTACTACTACTACTACTACTACTACTACTACTACTACTACTACTACTACTACTACTACTACTACTACTACTACTACTACTACTACTCCTGCTGCTGCTGCTACTATTGCTACTGCTACTACTGCTACTGCTGCTGTTGCTACTACTGCTACTATTGTTCCTACATCCACACCTATGGTTATGCATGTGATGTTTGGTGGAATTAAAAATCTTACTTGAGGTTTTTATGTCTATACCTAAACAATAAAATTATGTACATATTATGATCACTACTCATGCGAAATCATCATCCACACCTAATACACAATCTTGTTAGGAATATATAATGTAGAGAAATAATAATGAAATAAAGATAGAATTAGAATTTAAAAAACACAACATAATAGAGACATAGATTTAACATGGTTCACCCAATATGGGCTATGTCCACACAAAAACTACTAGTCCTTATTATTTAGTCCAATAAATGAAGGAAAAACCCTAAAATACATCCATGAAAATATCCTCTTCACTCTCTCTCATTTTCTACCTGATTACAATGCCCTTATATCAAAGGAGGGTTACAAATTAGGGAAAAAATGCACTAAATTAATTTATATCATTAGATCTAAAACCTAATAGTAAATGGTTTAGATCTAAAACCTAATAGTAAATGGAGACCCTAGTAGGGGGAATTGGCCCCCCACACCCCCTGTTAGGAATTGGGCATTAAAATAAGATCAAGCTCCACCATCCAAAAAATATCTCATGTAGAATGTTGTATATCTTAAGGCTAAGATGGTGTAGTTAGAGTAGGGCACTTATAGAATGATTCATTTGACTGGTTATCATGAATTTATTCATAATCCATTAGGCTAAAATATTTTAAATTGTCACTTACCTAAAACTTTGGTATCTCCTAGGATCACATTATACGATGGTAAAGGTTATCTAGATAAACACTAAAGAAATTTTCATGCAACATGTTTAGACCATGCCTCCAATATGATTTGCATTAATTCTATACCTCCCATTACAATCAATTAAAGCAACCATTCATTTTTAAAATTAGTTTTTAGTACATTTTTTAGTCAATATCATTGAGAAATTACCTTATGCACAAATTTCAAATTTTAATCAAACATCAAATGAAATAATTAGTGACTAAGTACTTTGGTATAAGACCATGCTTTATAATATAAAAAATTATATGTTTGATAATGAATTATAATATATATTTAATAAAAAAATATCTCATCTCCATGATTATATTATGTTTAAAACATTCAAATAATTTTACTAGTTATGCCAATAGTTAGAGATTGAGAAGTTAAGCTCATATATTTTAGTGACCTAAAATTTATGGTTATTCCCCAAACTACTTCAAAAAAATTTATTTTAAATATTATTGTGTTATAATTAAAAATAAATGAAATAAATAATGAGGAAAAAAATAAAGGTTAATGTATTTACACAACCTATTA
Source organism: Torreya grandis (assembly GCA_037957365.1). NCBI lineage: Eukaryota > Viridiplantae > Streptophyta > Pinopsida > Cupressales > Taxaceae > Torreya > Torreya grandis. The sequence continues at coordinate 82,065 of JARHVA010010667.1, read as the reverse complement.
ATTATCTTGTCTTATCTAATCAACAAAGGAGATAATTTTCACAATTATCTAAACCTCCTAATAAGCTCTTATACAAGGTACTTGAGTGAAACCTTTTATATATTAATTAGCCAATAAATATTGATATGAATAGTCCTCTACCCAATGGAAATGATAGTAATGCATATTGTGACTACCATAGATGCAAGGGAAATTCTAAAAATTTATGATTTATGTTATGACATAAAATTTAGGATCTTATTGATGATAAAATTATTGATCTTATCACATATACAAATGATTCAAGACCAAAACCAAATGGGAATAAAAAATGTTTTTTTTTAAAATTATTTCAAAATTATGTGGGAAAAAAACTAAGGCTGAATCTAAGGTGCATATGACATATAATGCACATCCTTATCATTTGACATATGATCACACATTCGATGGTATTATTGGTTCACTTACAAGCATATTTTTACAAAAACCTATAATTACATTTGATGATAGTAAGATTTTGGATGATGATCCTAATTATGCATATTTTTTGGTATGATATTAATCATTTTTTATCTTATGCATAGTGTTATAATATAAAATTATTTAAATGAAAAAAAAATGTACTATGAAAATTATTGATTCTCTTGGATATATTCTTGAGGATTTGTTGCATCTAAGAAATCTAGTTAAAGGATTAAATATAAAGATACATAACAATCTTGGGTGCATTTTACTACCACTTATGGTGGGTCATAAAATGGTTGATAATTCATTATTAGTCTTACTAATTACATAGGTATTTGAATTGTTGTTAGGATGTCATTATATACATAAGCTCTATGTAATACCATATTCAATAAATAGATGTGTAAACTATATATATGTTAGTAATGTGGTCATAGTTTTTGGTATTACATATGATTATACAATTAAACTATATACATTTCCTCCTACATCTTGATGATCACTACAATAAGCTACTAAATCTATTTAATTTTATTCCACCCAAAAAATTTATAGGAAGGCAGTTGACATTCATAGATGACCAATTATTCATTGCAAATTATATTAGATATTTTTTAGGACACTAGACAACAATCATATAATTAAAAACATCCTAATATAGTTTTAAACTATCTCATCATGTTATATATTCAACATAAGAACATGATTATTCTATACAACATATTCAAAATGACACTATGCTCCCTATAGTTACTCATCTTACACAATATCACATGACTCATGACAATGATAGTACATTACAGAGTAAGATTAATTTTTAGACATAGATAGATATGAGACTAATTCCTAATACCAAGTGACCATTTCCATGTTATGATTTAGGTTCATATGACTTACCCCTTGATGAGATATCTAGTTAGAATTTTTACATTAACAAATATATTTTAAAGATTAAAAAAAAATATATCCAAAAACCCAAAATCAAGACCTAAGCATAATATGTTTTCTAGTCATCACACATTTCATTTATATTAATTATAACATGATTGTTAAATTACATATATTTTTATATGCACACATGTATTTCATGGTATATATTAATGAGATGTGAAACATACATTTAATACATGATACATGGTTGTATAAATGTAATACATTATTATACCTTGGGCCATGCCAATACTGGGAGCATCCCATTCCATAGATTACATTTTTCCATGTTATACCTTTTGATACATTTACATTTATAATGTTGAGTTACATATATTTCTTACACATGCCTTGATCTTGATTATATTATTTATAGTGATAATGTTAAGGACATGTTACTTTTCCTAGTTGTGACATTAACATAAATTGATGGTATAAACTAGTTTTACTTATTCTTTGCTTTATTTTAGTTACTTAATTTTCCTATAGTCTAATAATTTATTATGTTTTGCTTAGATCTTACCTTAATTTATGCCATTTATAGATTGAGAATAGTAATGCATATCTCTATTTTTATCCCTTTGCTTCTTTTATTTCTTATGCTTGATTGAGTTTTAATTATATCACTATTTATTTGGGATTTTTCTTTCTCTCATTATTTTTTCCAATGATATTTTAATTTTATGAGTTTTATTTGTATATTTCTTACCTTATGTGATACTGAGTTCTATTGCATGTGATTTATTGCATGGGTCTTGGCCATGAAATGTTTGTTCTTATGAGATGATACATATAAGATTATATGCTAATTTTTTTGGTATTGTGAACAATATCACACACCATTATTATTGTGTGTAGTTCCATGGTCCATATCATTCACCTTCTTACATAGGTTACTATTCATTATTTATATTTATAATAATTAATAATGCATATCTAACTATTATATATATTTACAAGACATTGGTATGATTTAAACAACATATTTCATATATCATTTGATAATGTAATCATACTATGATGATAGTTTATCAAAATGTTAGTGTTTTACCCTAATTTGGAGTATATGCTTAAGCTAAAAAGGATAGAAACTACTGTAATAATTTATATCATAAAGTATTAAAATAAATAATATTAATGAATTTATAATATTTAACACTATTGCATTATCTCAGATAACATTACAACCTATATTATTACTTTCCCTCCCCTATCTGAACCTTTTACCTAGAGAAGGGTTAAGATTAAGAATCCCAGATCTCATTCCTCTCCTTTTCCTCCTCCCAAGAGGGTGATTAGAAGTACTGATAAAGGCAAAGGTCAAGCTCCTAACTTTCTCATGGGAAAGGAAATTTCCATAGTAGAGAGTCTCCTTGAGATGGGACATGATTCTATGGATATTGATCCATCTCATCATAATATCAAGGAACTTGGAATCAAAGCCCAAGTTATGCAATTGGAAGAAAGGACTAGTGAGCTCAAAAATGAGGTTACACAGTTCAACAAGATTATTGATAAGGGAAAGAAGAAGGTGGCTAATTCTTCCCTTTTTGGGACTAAGATAGAAGACATTTTCAAAAGAATTAAATCCTTGGAAGACACTATGAATCATATTAGAAGTAGGCAAAATGATCATTTATCCATGCAACAGGCCATTTTGGAGTTCTTGAAGTTTTAAGTTAGGCAATTTTGCACCCTCAACAACTTGTATCTGGGCTTGTGGAAGGGTGTCACTAAGAAAAATTATGATCTAACCACCATTGACATGATAGAGCATTATCAAACTACTAATCTTAATCTATTTAATTCTTTAGATGGACTCAAGAATAGCTTTAATAAGTTTAGCAAGTGAAGCTTCCTTTTTTGATGTTATGAAGTTGTTGTTTTTTAGTTTTGGTGATGTTATCTATTAGGGTTCTCCCTTCTATTGCTATCTCTTGTCTTTTCTAGTTGTTGTTCTTTTATATAGCTAGGTGTTGGTCCCCACTCTTTTTGAACCCTCTTCTTTTCTTATGTTTTATCTGGTCTTTGGGCCTTTTTATATTATGGGTTTCCATGTTCTATTAGGATTTTGAGCCTTTCTGTACTGGGTATGGTCCATTTCAAAACCGTTTATCAATAATAAAGAAATTAATATTTAAATTTATTTTACACATGATCTTAGTAAATATGGAAAGTAAAATAAAGGATAAGAACTTAGTGATTTCATGTATTATGCAAGACTAGGTTAGGTGGTAAGTAGCAATGTAGGATAAAAATAAGATTGTGATCACTTGATGTAGGTTATGTATCTATATGTGCACCTAGATATTAATTTTATATTTAATTTGATGAAATACACATTATGTTCTAAATTGGATGGTTTTATCCCTATATAATTTTTCTTGTTTATTTGATAGTGTAGGTGTGCATATTTTTTATTAATTTCGATGTGATATATTGATGTAGGATCATATATGAAACACCTATAATTCAATATAATTAATCAAAAAATATATCTCCACTTTTGAGAAGATAAATCATGCCAACATTTTAAGAAGTGAAATGGATGAAACTTACCTAGTCACCACATTGATGATTGAATACATGTGAATTTAATACTCTAAAGAGGGAAATACAACCACATGTATTTCTTCTCATTAGTGTGAATTTTAAATTATTTTACTTAATGATATGTATTATTACACTTAAAAATATTCAATATTAACTTGGATTGGTGTGCTTCAGGCTTCGATGATGAATGTTCCTAGTAAAATATTTAATTTTGAGGAATAATAGGGAAATTTTTATCAATGAATAGTAGTGTATGATTATACATATATAAGTTATAGATATAATTAAAAGTTACCTAATAATATTATACTTGATTTGTATTATTATGAATCTATTTTTATCATTTATGACACCACTAACATGCTATGTAAATGGGCCTAACAATAGGAGTGATTTGAGTTAAAAAAATTCACGTTGTTGGGAAAAGGATATTTTTTTAGATTTGGTAGGTACCATATAAATGGTACCATCTAAGAAATCTAACACTTTTTTATAGGAAATAATAATATTGAATTGATAATTTGGATATGTCTGAGTATGATATTTTACTAGTTTGGCATAGATAGGGGAATTCCTATAGGTGACTAACATAAACATAGAATGATTAGACATATAGAAATCCTATGGATGTGATATAATTATGAATTAGACACACACACACACACACACACACACACACACACACACACACACACACACACACACACACACACACACACACACACACACACACACACACACACACACACACACACACACACACACACACACACACACACACACACACACACACACTCACTCACTCACTCACTCACTCACTCATAAATCATGTATGTTGAAGGTAGGTCAAATTTTGTATTTCAAGTGTTTGATAATATTTAACTATTTTTTGATTAAGGTTAAGAGGAATAGGATTAAAAAAAGTGGAGAAAACTATTCCTCAAAAGGAGTCTAATTAAATAATTTAGTTTATGAAATTCAATTTTAGTGTTGAATTACAAAAAATATTAAAATAGATAATAAATTAAAATATAAGTATTTTGATTTACATAATCATGAAGAGGAAACAATAATTAGTTTATGAAATGATGCATATAAATATCATAGATGTACAAGTGTGGAAATAGATTGTATGATATTCAATAAATAGTCATCAGATCATGTAAATATTATTTTTGGCTCCCTAAACACTTGCATCAATGTTAATATCTTAATCTTGACTTAAATATCTTATATGAAATGTTCACTATATCAAGAGGTGACCTCCTATGTATTTATAGGTCTTTTATCACCTTTATATTGATATATCTTTATCTTAGGCATAGGCTCTATATCACCATTTATAACTTAAACCCTATCTTTCCACCTTAAGTTAGGTTGTCTTGCTAAAAAATATGTTACTGAGATCAAATTTTTGAGATAATCTCAAGGACCTTTATCAATTATCATTTCCTACATATCTATCACTCCAATTAGGGCCTCAAACTTATAAATTTATCCCCTATGTGTAGGTATGTGTGTGAATAATAGTGTAGAATTCTATATTTGAGTGCATATATTAATATAGATTTTACCCTAACAAATATGGCTCATGGGATGTATTTTGAGTGCTTCATACCTACATTATGACTAATCCTATGATTGATATGCAAATAGGGATGAATAATGAAAAATAGCTTAGTTTTGGGCTTTGAAGTTAAATGGTATTTCTAAGCTTAAAGGGTGATTTCTTGATTATTTTCTAGATGAATAATGACTAGCCTTTGACTTGTATCAATACTAAATATTCTAAAATAATCATCATGGAAGGGTTAATGAAATTATTAGGCAAACCCATTCACATCAAAATATTTGACAATTTGAGTGTTTGAGCAAGGATACCTTGAATATGTATCAATATAAACTATGTATCAAAATGCAACTATTTATGTGGGTTTTATGCACACTAAATATTCTTATGGGAAGGTCCCTAATATTTTAGGATCAGTGAAAATTCATTCCAAGTATGAGTTACAAATATTAGTTTTATAAATAACCATGTGGTGAAATAGTGGTGAGTTAAGTGATTATTAACTATATATGGTTATGATGTGATGGATTTATAAATCTAACTCTAAAATCTACTTTAGGTGGATGGGTGGATCTAATTTAAGGTGAATTTGTCTAAAATAAGGTATAAATGAAGGTAGGGTATGGAAAAAATAAGGGGTCCTATGATCCAATCAAAGACTAAACCATTCCAAACTAGCTTATTATACTAGGCCAAACATATGTCATGACCTAATGTCTGATGTGGATTAGTTAAAATCACATTAAAAAAAAACATAGTGAATAGTATAAGAAAATAATTATAAAAATATTTAGTGATCACAATCACACATATTATTAGTATTAGATTGTTATGCATATCCAATGTCACTAACAAGTAATAAGTATTATCTATAACCAAATAAATAACAAGCCTAACACAATATTTAATTTTATCCTTAAAAATAACACACACTCAACCTAATACTAATTTATAAAATTAATGGATATTACCTAATGAAACATATAAATTTGTAAGAGATAACACATTCAAAAAAGATCATAGAAAAGTTGTAAACATTTTCCTTACTTGTATTAATTACCAAAATTATCCTCTCTTTACAATGTGTAAGAAACATGTATAAATAATTTTGTATAGGCACTGAGTTATCTTCCAAATGAGAATACATGTACAAAATATTAAAAATAAATTTTTGGTCTTAATTTAGTTTTCCATTCATGCATGTCATTTTTTTTATTATAGATAAAACAAAGATATAATTATGCCAAAATATAATCCAAAATTAGACCATGATGTCTAAATAGTATTATCAATGATAGTTGAAGTCAAAATAAACTAAATTATAATTGGTAAGTTATTATTGGGTATTCTAAAAGTAGGATCTAATGAAATGGCACTAATTAATTGAGGAACTTATTACTATGTAAGTAGCTGAAGGTGCTATAACTATGGTAAAAAACTATGAATCCTTTATTTGAGTAGCCAACTATTCTTACTCTTTATTTTTATTAGAGGCATTAACACATAAGGTGAAGTCAAATTCAAAAAATTTAAAATTAATAATCAATAGATTGAGCATGACATGAATCATATCCATTAAATTTTTGTGTGATCATTGGATTATAAAATTATTTGTTCAATGCTTGTGATGATCTATCATTTCCTTGGTGAATGTGGTTAATTAGACACCTTTATCACTGGTTATATAAAATGTATCTAAAATTTACATTAAAATTATTAATATAGGTTTGAATAAATGTGTACAATAATTTCATGTTGACTATCTTCCCTTGTGGATTATATATAGAATATATGCGCATATATCCAAGTAATTCTATGAGATGTAGGTGCATGAATATGGAAGGGTGATTTTTTAAAATTTAAGTCAAGTTTGGTAATGTGTATGTGTAGGTAACCCTTTTAGGTATCTTTTTAAGTTTTTCAATCTTTAGTATTTATAATTTTTGCCTTTAGAGCTTTTAATTAGTTTTCTTGCCAAAATATACATATTCAAAATTTGAATTTCTAATGATCCTTTGTAGGTGTTTTCTCATATTTCAAGGTGATGTAATGGTATTATTATTTTATTAGGGGAATAAAAGGGGTATTATGTCATGTATTAAAATTATATTATGTATTAACTCATGATTAGTCATGTAAGGACTCAACCAATGCTAAAACCCAAGGTGAGTTAAGTTGGTTATCGATGCTTGGAGGGAGTCTTGGGTTAGTGGAGAAAATAAAGGAAAGTTATTATTATTCAAATGATAAATTGAAGGGATTAAATATATGTAAATATAAGTGAAGACCAATAACTATTATATTTTGAATAAAAGAGAGGAAAAGCTTCCAAAAATAGGGTTTTGGTAGTGTTTTTACATGTACACAAAAACTCAATGAAACAAAATCTTATTAAATTGAATGTTTAGATTTAAATACTTTATAAATATAATTTGATGTTATTTTTAATTTAAATCATATTTTTGTTTTGTTTTGAATAGTATTCATGCATAGTACATGTCTAAAAACATAGTACAAAGGTTTTCATAGTTAAGAAAAGTGGTTGAATAATCAAGAAAACTTGTATTTCATTCACTATAAGAATGGATCAAGTCATAAAAGTATTTTTGATAGTATGTTATAGGTTTTAAATTATTTTTATAATAAAAAATAATCACAAACAGGTCTTAAAATTTTAATTCTCCCAAAATAATAACTCTTGGCCTTGTTAAGAAAACTAGGGTTTTAAGTGCACTAAAAACCCTATATCTTGAAAAAGATCCCTTAAAAATTATTCAAAACTTGTGAATAGGTATAAGATTTTTTTTTTAGCATTTTAAAGTGGTTTAATATTTTTATAATTAATTTAGTGTAAGTTATAATCAAAACTCAAACCTATAGTCTTAAAGGCAAGCCTAAAACCTTATTTAGAAAGACAAAAATGTACATATCTCCCAAAGGAATGAATAAAATGAGTTGAATTTTTTTCATAAGGTGTATTAGTATGTTAATTAAGTGTTAAAATTATTTTCAGGTTTATTTTACCACTTAATAAAAATTTGTCTTAAAATCATAGTCAACAGGCCTAATTCCTAAGACTAGAAAAACATGTTTTAGCATATTTTTGATTTTCAAGCTATAGTAAAGGAAAATATCAATATGAAGGGTTTAAATAAAACCAATTAATTTTTATAAAGGTTTATAAAACAAAAATATTCCTTTTTTTTTCTCTTTTGTTCTCAATTAGTCTTTAAGGCCTATTGTTCTCATTAAAGACGACTGCAAGTTTACTCCCTTTTTATCCATCTCCATCATATTTTGTATCAGAGGCTAGAAGATACCTATGTAGAGAGAAAATGTTTTGGTTTTTAGAGAGTTTCCTAAGCTTTAATAAATTTTAATAAATAAATAATAAAAGGTTATGAAATAGAAACCTATTGAAGAGAGATGAAGAACATTTGTAATGGTTGATGAAACATACACTTATAAAAAAGTGTAAGGATGACATTCAAAAGAAGAATAAAGATAGATTTCATAGAAAGAGGTTAGAGAAGGAAACCAATAAGATTTAAGGAATTTGAATGCATATTTGGATGCCATGGAACTTTCATAGAGAAGAGGGGTTAAAGTAGGTAACATGAATGATAGAAAAGAGATATTACAACAAATAAAGAAAGAAACCAAGCAAAAAGAAGAAGAAATAAAGTAGTTTAACAATATTGAGGAACCTAAAGTAGAAGATGCATAAATGCATGACTCAAGTAATGTAGGTGATGATAATGCATTAGTATAATACAATACCAAAGTGTTGATAATGAGTGAAAATCAGTTCTTGTAGTGGGTAAAAGAAGAAGAAACTATGTGTACATTGATTGACAAGATAAGGACATCTATTATAACATCTAATGTCACTTATTTTCAATTATAAATTTATAATTTACTATATGACCTCATTGATATAGTAGTGGACGATTTTACAAGTGAGTTATCATCTACAAAAACTAGTTTATCAAAAGAAATTGCTATTGGAGACAATAGGAAAGAAAATAGTTGTGAGAAGTTCATGGAGAAGAAAATAAACATGAAATAAGAGATAGATGTTTCCATGAAAGATTTGATAAAGATAATGAAAAAGTAATAGGAAGAGGAGGAAATGAATGAATCAAAATTTCATATGGAGGAGAATAAAGTGGCATTGAAAAAACTAGAAGTTCACTTGGAAGAAAAAATATAAAGGTGAAAAGTCTAGAGATTAATGAGAATGTTCATCTTGGTGGACATGAGAATAAGATAAATGATTTCATGAAGGAGGATTTAAATAAAGTAGTTCAAATACAAGCTTATGCACTTGATAAGAGAAAGATTTTAAACTATCCATGTGTAGTAAGAAGTAGATAGAAATAATAATGAACTTCAAAGGCATGATGGAGGATTTGATTTATTTAATATGTTTATTTCATGTGCGGGTATAACAATAGAAAATATACTAGGAGATCAAATATGCAAATCAATTAAAATTAGAATTCCAACTATAGACAAGGTAGTATAAATAAGAACCATATATGGTTTATTTCTACACGTGAATATATATGAGATACAAAGTGAATAATACATACAAGAAGAAGTCAATTTGCATCAACTAGAATATTGAAGATTTCATGAGTAGGAGCTTATGAATAATTTTTGTTGTTTGGGAGTTTGATGCAAGTGCATGAGCATGAAAGGGAAACTTTTATAAATTTAAGTCATTTTTGGTAATGTGTAGGTGTAAGTATACTTTTTATTTCCTTTTGAAGAGTGTGTCTTCAGTCTTTGTAATTTTGACATTTAGAGATTGTAATTAGTTTTCTTGCCTAAATCTTCCTATTCAAAATTTGAATTTCTAATGATACTTTATAGGTTTTTATCATATTTAAAGGTAATGTAATGGTATGATTATCTGTATAGGGGAATAATTTTTTTTATTAGGTCATGTATTAAAATTACATTATGTATTAACTCATTATGAGTCATGTAAGGAGTGAACTAATGTTAAAACCCAAGGTGAGTGGTTAAGTTAGTTATCCACACTTGGAGGGAGTCTTGGGTTGGTAATAATTTTTTTTTAAAAAAGTGATTATTATTATAAGGATACATTCAAGGGATTCAATATATCTAAAGAAAAGTGAATTCCAATAACTACCAGGGTTTGTAGAAAAGAGAGGAAAATCTTCCAAAAATAGGGTTTTGATAGTGTTATTTTATACATGTACACAAAAATTCAATAAAAAAACATCTTATTGAATTGAATGCTTAAATTTCAATAATTTATGAAATTTAAGTTGATTTTATTATTAATTTTGGATCATATTTTTTATCTTCAATATTATTCATGCATAGTACAAGCTTGAAAATATAGTACAAAGGTTTTCACAATCAAGAAAGGTGGATGAACAATTAAGAGAAGTTGTATTTCATTCACTTTCAGGGTTGATCAAGTCATAAAAGTAATTTTGGTAGTATTTTACAAATTTTTAGGTAATTTTAAAATTAAAAATAATCACAAAAAGGTCTTAAATTTTAAATTCTCTCAAAAGCATAGCTCTCAGCCTTGTTAAGAAAATTATTTTAAAAAGTAAGGTTTTAAGCAAATAAAAAACCTTATATCTTGAAATAAAACATTTGAAACTTGATTAAATTTTGTGTATATGTATAATAAGATGTTTTTTAAAATTTTTAATTGGTTTAAAATTTTTATTCTATCTGTATCTCATGCTATAATCAAAACTCAGACCTTTAGTCTTAAAGGCAAGCCTAAAACCTTATTTAGAAAGACAAAAAACATGCATATCTCCCAAATTAATGAATAAAATGAGTTGAAATTTAAAGTGTATTATAATTTACATGAATCATTTTAAGTTTTTTAAATATTATTTTAAATTGTAATGAAAATTTATCCTAAAAACATAGTCAATAGGCCTAATTCCTAGGCTTAGAAGACCATGTTTTTGCATATTTTGAATTTTCAAGATATAGTAAAGTAAAATATCAATATGAATGTTTGAGATAACAATAATTAAGTGTCTGTAATTCTTAAAAACTTTGGTATTGAATGGGTCTACAATTCTGACTTTAAAGAAGTAATTCTTAGCTAGAACCCAACCTTCACACATCCCTAGCTTATGGAATTATGGAAGCAAGCTCTGCCATGTTTGAGCTAGATTTTATGGAAAGAGTGCAACCAAAAATTTTTTAGGGACACTGCTAGAAATGCTTCTCAGGTGTTTAACTCCTTTGCTAAGACCATTATGGAAAGTGTTACAACAACTCATATTCATGTTGTAGAGAAACCCCTATCTCAAATTGAAAACCAAATTGTAGCCAAATGGAAGGTTTTAAACCAAATCCCTGGGTATAATAACTCCAAAATGCTACATAGACTAAATACTAAATGGATCCCCCCTAAACCTAACTGGATGAAACTCAACTTCTATGGGGCATCCAAGTTGGATGGTAAATCTAGTGGAGGAAGAATTATAAGGAATGATAAAGGATGGATGTCTACTGTCTATGCTGATGGAATTGGATGCCAGAGCAACAACTATGTTGAAGCAATGGATTTACTATGGGGATTAAAGTTAGCTATATCCCTAGGAATAAGGAACTTGAATATACAAGGACACTCTAAGATGGTCATAGATGCTATTAATAAAGCATCAAATGTGGGAATCAAGCTAAAAGACATCATTATTGATATCCAATTTCTTTTACAAAAGTTTTTTAAAGTTGAGATTTCCCATACCTATAGAGAAGGAAAAAGGGTCATTGATGCTTGTGCCAACCTTGGTCAGCAATTTTCAAGTTGAAGGGTGTGGCGACAAGGTGTTCATATTCCCTTAAACATTAGGGAGATCATTCAAAAGGAGATGACTTGTCAAGAATGAGGTGCATTGATGACAAGGATAGCTCTCAAAGGTGGTCCATGTGGAGAGGGCCATCGGGGATCTCAGAACTTGATAACCTTAGTACTTTTTTGGTTATTATTCATAATTCATTGTATCATGAGGTTGAGGTGCATGGGTCTTATCATAAAAATCAAGGGAAAATTATTTTCAACCATGGGAGTAGACAACATCATCTCTATAGGGTATTGCATAAAATGAGCTATCACATCTACATTTTGCATAAACGAAAGCAAGGGTTAGCTACCAATCCAAAGCTAAAGGTGAAAATTAGGAACTCCACCATTTGGGTCTGTAAATATAGAATAGGGGAGACCATATTAAAAATGAACCTATCTCCTACTATGAATTTAAAGATAATCCACTAGTTTGGCATTATTGTAAAGAAGGGTGTATTAGCCCATATCTAGAAAGTCTGAATGGTTATGACAAAAACTTGTCTAAGCAATTTGTGAGATCCTGGTTAAATAGGCAGGTCACAGTGGGCAGAATTAGTTTTGAAATCTCTAAAAAGGCGATTTCTATGGCCATGAGAATGACCATGTAGGGTATAAAACTTTAAAGGAAAACCAAAATCATGGATATTTCTAGCCATAAATTGTTTTTGGGTGAGGGAGAAGAACTTGTCCCGTATCAAGGAGGGTTCGAGCATGCTAAAATTTTGGATCCATGGGAAATTTACTAGGTTTTACAATTACCACCGTCCTTTGTTAAATCATTTCAGGTGTAATGTTATTATTAGCTTTCTTTTTACTTGCTCTCCTCTTTGGAACACTCTATCCTGAGGGTGAGAGCTAAAATGGCTAAGAAGCTAGATATAAACCTTATTCCCCTACACCAAGGGCTAATTTTATACTTATACAACTTTCACCATGCCCTTGAGCCAACCAAGAATATCAGAGTTGATAGTGGAGATATTCCTTCCAACCAAATGTTTGGTGATGCTATTGATGAGTCCTAGGTTTCCCGTGCTCATACCAAAACAAAAGATGTCTCCTTCTCCACCTCTAAAAAGACCCCTATTGATACCCCCAAATCCTTTGCAAGCAAAAAGGGTAAGAAGATAAAGGTTGATGAAGAGGAAGAAAATATTAAAGAGACTACGGAGGGGACCCACAGGAATTTGGGTAGGGCCATAGGGGGCCAAGGTGGAAAATCTCACAAGCCTTCCAAAATAAATAAGGATTCTCCTCTTAAGTGAGAAGGTCAGGGTAGATTACTGGTAAACCCGCCCCAAAGGCTAGACTGATTAATTACTCAAAAAGTGATTCAGAAGAAGCAACCCAGGAGGAAGAGTCTAAGGAGATAAAAATCCAATAAATTTCAGAGGACACTAGAGGGAAGTAGGCTACTAGGGATTTTGAGGTTACTGAGGAGCAGGGTGCTGACAGTATGGGAACTATTGAATATAAGGGGAAAATGTATGTTGAGGAAGCTAGTGAGGGTACTAAGAATGAGACTAATTGGAAATTTGAAATTGGGGCCTTGAAGGACTGTATTTAGAAGCTGGAGAAGGTTTTTGCCAAAGGACTTTAGAATACAATTCTACTGAACATGTCTATGCTAGAAGTGATGGGTAATACTAGGTATGCTGACAACATGGAGAATGAGGAACTTAATGATCTTATCAAATCAATAGTTATGTAAGGGGAGTCCTCTTTAACTTTGGTCTTTCCATTAATTTTGATTTGTTTTTGTCTATTATTCTCAGCTGTGTCATCGTCTCTATGAAGGCATATTTTATTTGTTTGCCTTCTTGTCTTTTTTGATTGTAAAGGGTTCAGCGCCTGGTTTGCCACCTTCATTTATCAAAAACAATAATTAAGTGTGATAAATTTTTATTCAAAAAAAATATTAGTATTTTTTTCTTATGTTCTCATTAGGTTTGTAGGCCTATTATTCTCATTGAAGAAGATTGTAAGTTTACTCCCTTTTTATCCATCTCCATCACTACAACTTGGTGTTATTAACTAGTTAACTATTTGAATAACTATTTCATTGATATATTACACTCCATAAGATAATATATTATATTTTTATTATAATTATGAGATAAATTAATATTTGGGAGTGTCAATAGATTCAATTTTGGGAATGGCTTATCCCTAACTACCTTTGATATTGTTTATAATTTGACATGTAATATTTTTAAGGCCTCATGAAATTCTACTTATTTGTGCCATTGAGGTTATGAATCTATTTTTTTATCTTTAGATAGAATTTAAATAATCATATACTTATGGGAAAATGCTATGCACTTATTCTAAAATATCTTATGGGGATTCAATCCTAGGTTGAGACTTCATCCTATTTTTTTATATCGGAGGCCACAAAACATTTTATTTAATACTACCCCTTTATCATGTCCCATAGATATTGGGCCTTCTTAAACTGGTCATGCATGCCAAACTAAGTCTTTCTCTTCATTTTCAAGCTGAATAATTCTTCTTCTCTTCTAAATTTAATTTATTTACCAAAACTTGTCATATTCCTCTTTCTAATCCTTTACATCAAGTTATTATTTTCATAAAATTATATACTTAGTTTGGGTGGATAAATAAGTACAAAGTATTTTCTATCTTGTTTCTCTGCTTCTAATTATTGCATCCATGGTGTGGCTAAGATTAGTCCAATATTATAGACATGATATTGAGGTGAGATGGGAATGGGTGGAACAGTTGATGATGGTCCCATGAGTGATGGATGGGTATATGAAGAATGTGTAGTGAATGGAAGATGAACCATATTCTCATTAGAGATATTAATAATGGGTGGAGTCAAAACAATAAATTTAAATATATTAGGGGAATTTTGAATGCTTATGGAAATAGAAGACTCTATATGAGCAATCTGGGGCACGTGAGATTCTATTTGGGTGGATGAATGACCATGGAATGATTGAAATAATGGCTATTGAACTATGTAATTGAATTGTACTATAATATTAAATAGTATAAATATGTCCTTATAGTTCCATTACATATTTAGGTTATATTATGGTTGCCTGTGTCAAAATTTTTTTTGCTTGAGGAACTAGTGCACATGTGCTAGGAACAACATTGGTAATTATGGGAATGGAAATGGAGATAACCAATGAATCAAATTAAATAACATGAATTGTGACTATAATAAAACTATAATTAATGAGTAAATAAACAAAATACACATATAATATAATTGAACTATAACCTTTGGAGTAACAACCTGAATGGTAGTGTTTGAAGGAACATCTGAAATAGGGAAACAATGAGGCATGACCTGGGTAGTAACTACTATTTTTATGACTTTAGTATCCACACCACAAGTAAATGATATGTCAACTAGAGGAATAATTACTATGGTGATTAGGTTTCTATCCTTACCCTAATATCTCATCCTTATTTCCCATTCTATGTCATATGTAGGAAGGGAATGAGAATCACAAGTTGTCAAATGCACATGTAGAGGTGTTTTTTGAAAAACATTATGTTGTAACTAATATTTTGTGTCATTTTCCTCTTCTTATAATGGATGAATATTTAAAATAACCATGCATACTAATTCATTTTTAGGAGATTCCCATTCTGAATCCAAAAATATTATGTTTAATGGTACTTACTCCATGGTAGCTACATGTGAGCTAAAATAATTAGGCAGTGTCCTCCTTGCCCAAATGCTTAGATAAGTTACTTATAAGGTGAACATTGTAAATGAATGAGTCTATCCTACCATAGGTAATTTAACTAATGGATATGATTGAGCTAGTTTAATCATAATGTAAAAATTAACTATAACTAGAGGGAACAAAAAACTAGCCTCTTTTATTAAATAAGCTTATGGTTGAAGAATCTTAGGTGGTGAAATTAATTTAAGCATATTCCATGTCAATTATTCATTTATATACCCACCATAATCTTATTTATTATTTTATGTATGAATTAAATCACTCTTATTTATGTGAGGATCATATTGTATTTTCTAGGTAACCTCCATAGTCATCCCAACTAAATAAATTTAAATCCATACCTTCGATTATTCTTATTTGGCCATGAAAATATGGTCATATAAGTAATAAATGTTACCATATTTTATTTTTAACCTTAATTAATAATTATTTATGTTTTTCATTACACTTCCGTTGGTATCCTAGTACATGATTCTTTTAAACCAAGGTGGAATTTTTTCTAGTGTTTGGTGAGATCGATGATGAAGAGAGAGAGTGGCATTTGGTATGATTTCACTATACTATAATATTATTTATTTGGTGACTTTTAAATTTTAAACACATTCTAATGATGAAGTGGGAGAGTGATACCATACATGATTTAACTACACTAATGCATCACTAATTTGGTGACTTTGAACTTTTAAAAATAGATCGATGATGAAGTGAGACAATGACACATGGCATGATTTTATTGTGTCACTTAGATGGGAGAATAATAAAATTATCCATTTTCATATAAATATACTAATAATTTAAGTATTAATGTTAAAATAAATAATTATATCTAAATAATAGATAAAAATATGAAAATTTTAGTACTAACATGGACACATGAACCAGATTTTTTAGAAAAGTATAGATTAGTCTTTGTTAGTCAAAAATAAAAAACCCATAGTTTATCAAATAATTCATAAAATTTGAAAAAAAATATCATTAATAATAAGTTTTAGGCTAATATATTATATGTTTTGAGTTATTTCATACTCGAATGAGACTCAAATATAATTTTAAAGATCAAATAGCTCCTTCTTTGAAATTTTGAAAATGGGGTGTGTTGGTCACAACAAATGATGACTCAATGGGGATAAACTCCTAAGTATTTATAAATTCATAATTATTACTTTAAGTATCATAAGTAACCTAAAAATTTATATAAAATAAATAAATAAATCAAAAAATTGAAAGAGACTTCAAACATAATCAGCAACATACTAACCCTTCTGACCTCTTAGATTATGTGTGATTATGTGAAGGTTAATTCCTTGTTATGAAATATTTAGAAAATAATAGATACAAATTAAAGTTTTATTAATCTTATATTTTCAAAAAGGTGTTATAAATTTTAATCATAGGTATTTTGGAAGTTGGGTATTGATTTGCTTCTAGCTAGGCATCTATAGCCCTGATAGAGATACATTTAATTCCAATATAACATTGATCTAGTACAAACTAGACATCCATAGATTGATAAAGATTACTTGAATCACCCTTTTTCCATGAGTTTTTTTAAGGAACTTTTATTCAATGAGGGGTTCAGAACCACCATTGGCTAGGTGTATAATAGCAAACTTTATGTAAGTTAGATGTTTAATTCACATTTTTTCTCAATGTTTATTATCTTTCAAACAAATTTTAATCATGTAAATGTGTAGCTAACCCTTCAAGATGAGAAGTATTTATAAAGTTTTTATAAAAATATTAAAGTAACTTCTAATTACCTAATAAACTTACTTATTTCAATTAAAACCTTTCATTTAAGTATAATACACACCTTAAATTCTAGACCCAAATATATCCTAAGCACACTCATGAATATCCTTAAGTGTGACTAACTAATCTCTAGGAGAAATTTTGGCAATTTGTCTACGAATGGACCTAATGAGATTATTTACTAATGCAGTAAAACATGAAATATAATCTAAGATAACATGAAATCTAAACTACTCCTACTACTAAATCATAACTCATGGTCATTTGAATATATTCCCAATTAGAGTATCCATGAGATAGTGTTTCAAAAAATATCCATTAATTAGAAGAATAAAATCATAACATTGGATATATTTAAAATGAAAATAATTATTACCTATAATTTTAAAGATTTGATATGATCCCATCCATAATGGATTGAATTGGCATGTTATAATTTATTTCAATGAATGTTATCCCATATGAGAACTAAATATAGACTCATTAAAACTTTGATCTTTTCTCTTTTGTCAAACCATCTTTCGAAAATGTCCTAATGTTTGATGAAATTATATAAAGGTAATGTCTATGTGTCTTCCATATAAACTATGTCTATCAACCTAGATGAAATTCTATCATCTTCTATACACTCTTGCATAAAATGATATGTTGTAAATTTAAGAGTAATGGGGAAGATATTGTTTTACATGCACTAATAGGAAAGGTGAAGCCTTTAGAGCCTCCTTATATCTAGTTTTATCTACCCATATTTTAGAAATAAGTGCCACTTTATTGGTTTATCTTCTTTTAATTTATTAATGTCATAAATAAAATTATTATTTTTAGATCCAACAAATCCATTACCATATGGATAATAGTATGATTAAAATTCAACATTAATCTAGTTATTGTAGGTCCACTCAATGAATTTTGTATATTGAAAAGCATGACCATTATCACACACTAAAGAGACTGGTGTTCAAAACCTGGTCATAATATTTTATTCAAGGAATTTGATCACATATTATGTTATTAAGTTCCTTTTTACTATAATATTGGTCCATATCATGTAGTAGTCTATAATTTTTAGTAAAAACTTGTGTCCAGATGATGAATTGGGGTTAATAACCCCTACAAAATCTATGCCACATTATGTGAAAGGGTATCATTCAACCACTGGTTATAAAGGCATGAAAACAAGGATTTATCATTCCCCAAACACTTGACATTGGTGAAAATGTATAACATGATTACATGCATATTTAAAAATGGTAAGCCAATATTAGTCCATCCTTAAAATTTTGTTTTTTATAACATTCAATGAAGGATTCTTGATGCATACATTATGATGAAAATTATCAAGGATGTTTGCAACTTATTCTATGTAAACATATATAAAATAAATTTGTTCATATTTTTTCTAATAAATCACCCTTTCTTGATGATATAGTGTGTTGATTTTATCTTGAGTTTTATCCTATACTCCTTATTTTTATTTAGGAAGGCATGTACCTATAAGTAAGTAGTGAATTATCTAGGCATACTAGTCACCTCTAACCATCTAATACTAGTTAATTTACTTAATAGATATGTGTAGATCAGTATATGCCATCATTTGAATAATAAATTATCATTATAACATTTTATTGGGCCTAATTTCAAGGTTAAATTAATGCAATTTGGTCATCCATTTGATTATTCTTTCACCTAACTCATTTTGTCCAAGTGTGAGATTGATAGTGGGATCTAGGATAATGATGTAAATTTTATTACATAAAATGTAATGTTTGAATTTAATGATATTAATTATCAATGAATAAACATACTTTTCAATCATATAATATTTCAATTTCTATAGGATGTTCACTATCCTTGACCTTTTGGGTGATCACAACTGATAGATTTCTAATGGAAATGAATACAAAAATAAATACTTGGTGAAACTTGGGATGATCAGAGATTGATCTTGGGAAATATAAATTTTGATATTTTGAAACACCTTCTTGGATTTATATGTACATTTTAATTTTGTGTCTTATTTAAACATTGCATTCAATGGTTTCACAATTTATGCAAATCTTAAAATGAATTTTTGGACAAATTTTACTTTTCAAAAAAAGGACTTGAACTCCTTTTTGCTATTAGGATATGGGTTTTTTAAAATAGATTGAACTCTTGTAGGATCAATTTAAATTCCTTCCTCGGTGATAACATGGCCCATTAATTTACCTTATATGACTCCAAAAATATTTTTCTATGGATTTCATGATATTACATACCTTCTACATATATAAAATACCCTTTGCATGTTAGAAACATGGTCTATCCTATATTTATAAAATATAGTTATATCATACATGTAAATAATTATGCATTTACCAATTATTCCTTGAAATTAAAAGTCTATGTTGTGTTGAAAGGTATCACCTACCTTGATTAGTCCAAAATGCAATCTCTTGTATGCAAAAGTTCCCCATTTAGTTATGAAAGAAGTTTTCATTCTACCATCATTCCCTATGATGACCTAATTGTAACCCAAAAATATATCTAGAAAATACATAATTTATACCCCACTAACTCTATGAATTACATCATCTAGGAAAGGCAAGGGATAATTGTTCTTTTTTAAAGATCGATTAATATTCCTCAAATACACACACAATCTAATTTCTCTATTCTTATTTAGTAATAAAACTAAATTGGCCACCCAAGTAAAATTTATGATAGGAAATATAATTTAAGCATTTAGTAATTTTTGGAATTATTTTTGAATTAGAGGATTCAAAATGGGATTAACTAGTCTTTGTCTCTATCTGAAATGTTTATTTTCTTCCCTCAATGGTATGGTATGTGTGATAACTTGGGTTAAAAAAAATTAGGTCCTCATAATTACAAGAAATAACATCCTTTTATTTAGTCAATAATTATTTTATCTTCTATTTTTCTTATTTATTATATCTCAATCCAATGTTGATGGGTTTGGGATGCTCATTTGTTCATAAGTTCATCTTGGAAAAATAAGATTTATTTGTCTTAGATTATTATTTTTCCATCTTTATGCTATATATAAAATAATTGTTTCAAGTATATCATCTATTTAGGTAACCCATTTTATTTTAGTTTGATTATATCATCATCTTCTCTTTCCTCTTTGTTCATTGATTCAAAATATCTTTCATCATTGATTTGTGACTCAAAATTACCATAGTTTCCAATGAACTATATGATATATTGATCATTATAAAATAACTAAGAGTTTTTATAATTATTAGGTACTTAATTACATGGTACTAGATCTATGTAATTTTTTCATTTTGTATTCTTTATGTAGGGAAATATTTGGTACATAGGTAGATAGGGAATCCACTCTCTAGTTTTAATCTCTTGGGATTAATTTTATATTGAAAGATTCAAATGATTTAATTAGGTCCCAAGTTTTGTACTTATATTTTTATTAGTTCAACATGTTTCACATCCCTAATACTATAAATTATATACAAAGAATTGAATATATCTTTTAGCATCTAGTTTTTAAGGTTGCTTGTAAAAAACCTATACCTAGACTCTTAGGGAAAATTAGAAGATCACTAAACACATTGGTAAATTATTAGTATTATTAATATCACACCATTAATATAATAAATTGGACATTTGTGGCACATTTTTATTTCCATGGGCATGTACTAAAAAAATTGGTGGAGTAGGAGATATCCTACCAATTTTCTAATAATGTGGACACCAATTCTAGAGTGGCTAGATTAGGGTTTTTTCAAAAAACACCCTTGAGCATTGGAAGATAACAATATAATAATTAGAATTCAGATATTATGATCCCAATGTAAGAGTAGTCATGAACATAACTAATTATGGAGGAAGACTAAAAGAAAAATATGGTCACATTGGTTATTCATATGACTACATTTTTATGTAACATGTAGATGAATTTGAAGTATGTATTAAAATTAATTTAGTTGGTATGACCATGAAGGTTTCTTAGAAAATACATTATTATATTCAAATAAAGAAGAGTGATTTAATTCCTACAAAGGATCCTAAATAAGAATCTAGTGGGGAGACTGATGAATAATTAATAAGGAATACTTTAAGGGATTCAACCACCTAAAACTCTTAAACCACATGATTCTTCAATATATATGGGAATTCCTTTGGTTTCTCTAATTATATTTAATTTTTAAACTCTGTTGTAACCATCTTATCCACCTCCATTAGTGAAATCACCTATGGTAGTTCAAATTCCTTAATTAATAGTGCTCACCTCAGAAGGATCTTCTCTTAGAATTTAGGCGAGGAGGAAACTTCCAAGTTATTTCATATCACCTATATTTACCATGGAGGAAGTACCATTGAACATAATCTATTTGGATTTAGAAGAGGAATATCCTAACAATTAATTAGTATAAATGGGTATTAGAGAGGTTCATCCATTAAAAAAAGAGGAAGATGACACATAATATTAATTACAACATGATAATTTTTTAGAAGACACCTCTACAATTACATTTATAGTTTTTGATTCCATTTCCATTCTTCTATATGACATAGATATAGAAATAATGACACAAGGACACATTATTAGGGTAATCAAGGCTACATATCCACTCACAATAACAAGTAATCCTCTAGTTAACATATCAATTACTTATGGTGTGGATATTATAATACAAAAAATAACAGCTAATGATTGGGTCATGTTGTTGATTTTTTGAGCCAAAAATGTCAAAACATCTAGTACCCTAAGGGAGACCCATTAATTTTATGGTAAAAAATCCTTAAAATGACCCAGGATACCCTTTTCACAAACCTAGAGGAAACCAAAAATTTGGGTGTAATTTGCAACTTGAAAAGTTGAAAATTGCAATAAGACCTCCACTTCCCACTTTGTACATACCCAGTATAAACCAAAGATTTGGATGTAATTTTCAACTTTACAAGTTTCAAAATACATCCCAACCTCCACTTCTACTCACCCCATGACTGATGGAAACTATATCTCTGGTTGGAAGTTAAAAATTAACAATAGAACCCTGCTTTATACCAATCACTATGTCAATGAAAATTGGAACTCTTGTTACAATTTGAAATTTTGAAAATTGAAAATTGTAACTTGATTCCCCCTTTTTTCCATTTATTACATCCATAGAAAATATAAGTCCAATTTTAATTTACAACTTTCAAATTTGCAAAGTGTAATATAATTTTTGATTTTTATCGACTATCCTTCCCACAGAAACTAGAACTCTAGTTTCACTTTACAACTTGCAAAGTTGAAAATTATAACTCAGGTTCTCTTTCTTATTTCCATTACACCAAGACACCTAGTGGAAAGTGGAGGTTAGAGTACAAAATGCAATTTTTTAAAATTGTAAAATTATGCCATGACTCTCCAACTCTAAAACTCATGCCATTTATCCCAACCATAGACCTAATTGGAATTTATTTGAGGGTTATATTAATGAAATTAGGGTTTTTGGAAATCATTTCTAGTTTTACAAGTTATAAATCAAGATCTATACCAAGTGACCCTTACCAAGCGATGACCCTTACAAAACCATGACCCACTAATGCCATGCAACACCATGATTGCCATTACCATACTTATGAAGTATAATATTGCTCTATTCTTCCTATATTTTTCTAAAGCATTGTTATTTTTCTATAAAAATGCTTAGTTTTCTATTTTTCATGTAAGAAACTAGGTTTTTCTATTTTGTATCGTATTCCTTCCAATTTTATTTTGTTTGCTTGCACTTTCCCAAAGGTTTATCTAATTTTTTTAGTTTTTTCTAAATATTTTAAGAATATACAGTTTTGAAAAATCTATTAAAATATATAATATTCTCTCAAGATCCTCTACATAGACCCTATGGAGGTTTTACCTACAAAAATAACTCTAAGACCCATAGAGATTTGACCTACAAAAACAACCCCAAAACTCTATAGAAAATCCATTGTAAAAGCAACTCCAAATCCTTGTCAAGAATTTTACCTACAATATCAAGACTTAAACCCCATCAAAACTTTATTCAAGCCTTACAAGTGCATTTTGAAAGTCTTAAATCCATTATATATCTTACTTGCAGTTATAACTCCATAACCTATAGGACTTTTACCTTCAATTATAACTCTAGAACTTTCCAACACTGCAGTTTATTTTCCCACATCAATTTTCCTAGAACCTATGTCTAGAAAAAAATAAGATCAAGTCTAAGGGACATGGTGTCTCACATATCTTGGACTCTAACACTAATGAGATCATATACATAGACCTAGGTTAAACATACCTTGCTAATTTTTGGAAAATGATGAATTCAAGAATGATTGAATTCAAAGAATTTATGACTATGGATTTCCAAAAGAAATAGACTTCCCACTATTAGCGTAGATCCTTGATCTTGTACTCACATTGGAAAAAAACTATGATGCATATAAGGAGGTGGTGCATAATAAGGGGAAAAATATTCTAAACCTAGACCCTGACTTCATCGACATTATGTTCCTAATTCTAGAGTATGAGATTTATCTTTATATAAACCCTAACTCATATAAGAATTTATATCAAGATAATAAAATTTCATGTCTAATGATCCTAAACAAATAATGGCCAAAATTCTCTAGACCCACATCTACAAGACTTCCTAAAACCTTGGCAAGAAAAGAATTCAAGGAGGAAGTGGGTGACATAATCATACTCTTACATAGATTTATTAGGAACCCAAATGCTAATAAATTTTAGGATTGGATGTACTAATACATCTGGGTGATCCACCAAAATGAATTATATATCCAATAGGCCCATTTTATTTATAACTCCATAAATATTTGGTCGAAGTCTAGAATACAAGTAAATTTTACATGAATTCATATTTAGTCTACGTATTAGCAAAGGGAATGAATTTGCCATGGTTGAGTAAAGTAATTGACCAAGTTAAAAAGTTATTTAACTATTACCCTAACCTCACCTTTGAGGCAAGTAGACAACATTTCAAAAGGGTAAGTGATGTATTCATATACTGCATCATAATTATGTTTGACAAGGAGATAGAAAAGAGAATATTTTTTGATGTTACAACTTCTAAGATCACAAATTGGGGATCATGTTTCATTCAATTCCTGACATATTAATACATCAAAGTAGGGGGATTTAGTGATTATCCTTACACCCTTACAAGGTATGTAAGTGACAAATGGGATCTAATGGAACTTGTGAGGTAGTTTTTAGAGACTCCAAATTATTATCAAGCAAACATAATTTAGGAATCCATTTCCCCATCAGCATAGGGAAGTATACATTCCCTTCCCTATCAAGATCCAAATGTGTAGATGCTAAGATGACTCAAATGACCTTAATAGCTCTTGATGCAAGGCCATTTTATGATGTTACTAATAGAATTACTAGTATATTAGGGATCACAACATATTCCCACATCCCCTATTATGAATATTACTAATAAGGCATGCAAGATGAAGAGGAATTAAGACTAAGAGATTATTCTAGGATGACCCTAGAGTAGATCAAAACTTAAAACATAGAACTAGTCCTTGAGGACTTAATATATGATGAATTTTTAGTTGATAGGGTTTACTATGATAAAAAGATATTTTCTTAACCTCTTATATTAGTCAGATGGTCCATACCTAAGTCCTTCTCATTAATGGATATTACCACCAATGTAATAAATAGAACAATTAACTGGCTAAAGATAAAAGGGGCCAAGCTCACCAAGGAGACCTTGAGTATCAGTGATAAGTTGAAATAAGTCAAAGAAAAAGGTGTGGTAACAATAATGAAAGGTTTCAATAGTGTAAACCAAATATAACAAGTAGATAAGCTAGTTGTATCACACAAGAGGAAGAAAAAAAAAGGCTAAAAGAGGTCAATCTAGTATCCAATAGAAAACAACACAAAACATGGATTAGCCAATGCCAACTTCCACCAAAGACATAGTTACTTCTCAATCACAAAAAGTTTTACCCCTTGTCTCCATTATTCAACCAACTATGGTACCTCCTCCTCCTATCTCCAATCCAAAATCACTTCAAATAATTCCCCCCTCCATTTCCACGAACTCACCTATGCCAGTGAATTCATTAACAATAGGCCAATCAACATAATTATACATTTAGGCTTCACTTTCACTCCACTCTTCCATAATTCCTTTCATATCATCCCCAATATCCACCACCACTCCATTAATAACTAACACCACCCAATAATGCATGGATGTAAATTAAGTTATCCTGATTATAATACCACTAGCCATCCTAACCACTGGGGTAGTTATTGATACATTTTCATCTCCCATCACTTTCCCCATTTCATCAACTATGATTATTATCACCACTTTGATCAATTCATTCACTACCCTAGATTCCACACTTCCACAGTTTCCCCTATTTCAAATATGTGTGCTTATCCCCCTAATTATGTCACTTCCACCTCCCATATCCTCGGTAGGCACATCCATTTCCACTACACCCATTTCTTCCAATTCAATAATAGCCCAAACCCTACTAAGGAGGTAGAGATAAAGGTAATCATTGATACAATTGTGGTTGCTCAACCCACAAATGGGGAAGAGATTTTTAAAACATTATATAAGGATTAAATGGCCATATTAGTGATAGATACAACACTTTTCATAATAACCACTAGTGAAACAACTTTAATTGTAGATTCATAGTTGATAGTGTCAGGTTCATAAGATACTGCTCCAAACTAGATAATGTAATTAGTAGGGAATAAGTAGAAATAAATGGTGTCTCCTAGCACACTAGACTTTGGCATTTTAGAGGCATCAAAAATATCAAAAGGAGGACCTATAACCATATCCAAAATATTATATGATATAGTATGGGAGAAATATGTAAAAATTATAGTTTCTGCACTAAACAAATAAAAAGAAGATCTAGTGGTGGGGGATTATCAAATATTCAAAGTGTACATTAGTTGTCTTACAAGAGAGGGACTGAAACATGATGTTTATTCCAGAATTATCTCTATTTTGGAGAATATGGATAGTGACAAGGTCACAAAGGATGAGTTAAAGAATAAAGTTGAAAAATTGATAATATCTCTAAAGAAGTTTATATAGCTAGTAGTCTAACCTACTCAGTATCTTACTTATTTCCCTAATAAAGAAACACTTGAAGTAGTGATAGATATTATCAAAATGGGAAGGGACATAAAATATTGGGCTAAATATCTCATCATGAAGGAAATAGATTAATTAAGCTAATAATGGGCTATTACAAAACTCTGAAGGATGATTGGGCATCTTTGAAAAGATAAATAAGCAAATATGAGGAAGAATTGAATGATTTAACATATTATTCCTAAAATTTCAAGCTATTAACCTGATTAAAATTGGTACCTTCATTGTATAAAATATATTAAAAAGTGATGCAAAGCATGAGGAACTAGATAAGACAACCAATTTTAGAATAAGAATAATCACTAAGAGTATTAATAAGGCCAAGGATACATGTGATAAGTTGACGTATGTAATATATGACATTGAGGATTTATTGAGTAGATTGTCATGTGAAGGAATAGATCAAAAAGATCAAATCCTTTCAGTTAATAAATTTTAAGAGAAATTCAAAGGACTATTCAAGAGAGAATCAGTGCAGGATATAACATTCAACTTGAGTTCCATCCACCGATTCATTAGGTATCACAATACACTAGATTAAATGGGGAAGGAAACTCAAGTATATAGGGTTGCACTAGAGAACTCTTAGATACAATGGTATAATGTGAGATAAGAAACCTATATTCACTTGGTCTTGGCATAGATTGCCTCCTAGAGATATTCAAAATCTTTGATGCTTATATTGAGAAGATAAAAGAAAATAAGAATAAGGAATATTTAGAGGTTATGGTTTTAGATTAATTCTTACAATAAAATACATTATGTATATTATATTTCTTTATTTTAAAATACATTATAAAGTTAGATGTTACAACTTACAACTACTAATTTGATAGCACTTTTTTGAGAAAGAGCCACTTATAATTTTCAATTATTTTTTGTTAGGTTTTAAGTTGCAAAAGTGAAACTTTTAAATTGCAATTTTTATTTTTGGAAGTTTGAGTTGCTTAAAAAAACTCGTGTTATAATTTTTATTTTTATTTTCTTCAATTTGGATGACTTAAAAAGTTATAAAAGTCTCAACTAAAAAATACAAGCTAGGTTTAGCAAGTTATACCCTAAAATACTTAAAAGCTTTCAAATTGTCTAAGTGTTAGTTAATTTTGGTGCATCATTCCTTAGAAAAGATTAAAAAAAAAAATTGAAGATAAAGAGGATGTTTTCATGAAGATTCAATGGATTTCTCCATGCCTCTATCACTTGTTGAAGAATTGTTTCATGTTCCATCCATCTACCTCACTAATGATGCCATTGCAAACTAAAGATCACACCATTTTCATGAGGAATTTTGTATTTTATTGCTCTTTATCTAAGCATAAGGTTTTGATAATTGCATCACTTTCAAGAGATTATTTTTTTATAATAATGGGTATCATGGTGTAGCCCATATTATCTTTTTTTCATTGGAGAAATTATTCTACATTTTGAACAATTGATCTATATGATGTAACCTAGAGAATGATAATAGATTGAAGGTTTTCCTTCCTTATATGTGTTATCTTTGTGTATGCATGGATATTTTTTAAGTTTGTGAATACTTTGATTCTTGTTTTAGTCACAAAAATTCATCTATGGTATTACTTTTCCTTTTTGAAAAGTTATTTGATTAAAATAAAGAATCTTGTTCATTTACTAATAAGCTCCCAATATTACTTTTGGATATTTGCATAAGTTTATGCTCCAATATAATTTAGTAAATTTATTATTCTATTATGTTCATAAAATAAAAAATAAAAAAATCCAATATAATTATTTTGTGGAATCACCATTTTCTAGTTTTACAAATTCATTTATAAAACTATTTTCGTCACAATTCAAACCCTAGCTAGGAGCAAGATCACTAAGTTGTAGTGTTTTAACATTAACTAGTAATATAAAAATTGTATCAAAATTAGTGAAATTAATCTATCCTTATTTAAAGGTTTACCTCATTTATCCAAGGTCTTACAACTTGGAGGTAATCCCATTATGTCATTATATTTCTCATAGTTTGCTCATACTACACAACAAACTACCATACATAGATGGGTGCAAAATCTAAGTGATAACAATTTTTGACATGCCTAGTGGGACCCAAAGATCATAACTAAGATATTATTTATATTATCAATAAGCATTGTATGATCCTTTTACACATTTCAAAATCACCTGATGACTTCACTAGCTTACATATTCAATAAATGTAGGTTTACATATGACAAAGATACAAACTAAATCATCTACTAAAGGTAAGAAAATTGAATTACAAGAATATTCATTTCCATATAAAAAAATTGAGATCAATTTTGCCTTACATTAGAGTATATCTTGTAAATATATTTTCATCTCTTAAAAATAACCATAGTAGTTACATTCTTCTTATTATGGCCTTGAGAAATCAAAATTTTGTAGCCTTCATTAGAGGTATCCCACTTCATTTGGCCTAGTATGATGATATACCCACCTCACCTCTAAAATCCCTTCCATATTTTATTGGTGAAACTTCCACCACTCTCATGGAACATATATAAGACATTGTTAATATTTGTTCAATTCATAATATGGTACACCAAAATGTTACAATTAGACTTCTTGTCTCCTCATTTTAGGATAAATCCTTAAAATGGTACTAAGATCTACTTCCCAATTCCATTTGTGTTTGGGATGACTTAGGGATTGAAATATGCGTGTAATTTGAAGATAAGAGTGACCACCTCTCCCTGGTTGAATAACTAACAACTATTTAATGGGATTCTCATGAGTTCATAAGTGATTTCAATTTTTTCTTTCAAAAAACATGAAATAGAATTTTAGTATTGGTCAAACCAACCCTAAATAATGATTTACTATATTAATTGAGAGATTTAAATATTGATATGATTTTCATGATTTATTAAATGGGTGGCACCACACTCACCAATTCCTATTAAATTATAGTAATAACAAAAAATTCCTAATTCAAGCTAGAAAAATTTCCCCCAACCTCCAATGCCTCTATTTGTAAAAGTGCCTCTTATGTAACCTATTATTTCCCTAATTCCCACCACATGTAAGGCATTGTATTTAACCCTACTCATACTGATGATTTATATGAGGTTAGGTCACTTATTAAAAGCTTTGGCAATGAGTTGGTAGTAGTGAAAAGGCAACAATCCCAAAACTATATGCCTTATTAGTATGATAACCAAACATAAAAACCCAATAGGCAGCCATGCGAAGGAAATTCATAACCAAAAATTCAAAACATGTAGTCAAAACCTATGAACATTTGTGCTCTAACTTCACCAAGTACTTCTAAAACTATTGTACTTATTCAAAATAACTTGGCTTAGGAATATAAGTGGTGTTACCTTTGTGCTCAACCACATAATCAAAATACTTATCCTAATGGTGTCATCAGCAAAGTTTTGATGCTGAAAAGCATATCAAACACTCAAGGATAACAAGAAGAATCTATTTCTTAATAGGAAGATACAAAAGACCCTGCTCAAAATGAAGCTACTCTTTTGAACTAGTAAGAGGATGATTTTTTTAGTGTAAATCAGGAGGAAGCTCTAATTAATGGTGGTAGTTCATTGGAAAAAACACATTCTTTAAGAAGAGGGAAATATAAAGTGATCAACCCTAGGGTCAAACAAGCTATAACTTCTAAATTTCTACAAGAGTATAAAAGGCATCATAGTTTAAAGACCACCCAATGTGACAATAGGCTAGTCAAGTTCAAATTTACTAACCCAAAATCTCATGAAAGAAGATATATGTATAACAAAGGTATCAGTGAAGGTTGGTAACATTCCTTTTAGTATTTTATAAAAAATTAAAAATACTAATTTGAATGTCATCATGTGGGAAGCACAGTCTATTCTAGCATAGAGAGACATGCTACAGGAAGCTTTGAAAAAATTTCAAATAATAGATATAGTTCTAGATAAGGGACCTAATACTTTAGTTAATTTGTGTCAACCACAAATTATCACCAAAACAATCAAAAATGGTAAGCCTCCCCCTTTCTACCTTTCACTCATAATAGGGAAACATCTCATACATAAATGCATAGTAGACTTAGGGGTTAACAATTATGTTATACCCAAGAAAATATTTGATGCTCTTGGTATTAAGTATGCACCCATCACAAAAGGTGTGGTTTAATTATATGGGACTACTATTCAAATGGTTGAGACTATAAAAGGTTTAAACCTTACCATCCATGCATGACTAAGATTATCAATTTCCAAAGATATCTCAATTATTGACCTACCCACTATTTTCCTATCTAACTTTCCCAAGAATTCACTACAAAAATGGGAGGGTATCTATCTGTTGATTGGTCCCACATGCTGCTTAAGATGGGATACATAAATAGAGTGATAATAAGAGCTAATCCCATTGTTAAATACCATATTGAGCCATACAGTCCTATCCCTAAGGATATGAATTGCACATTATAAGATTATGAAGAGGAGGTTGACCATGAGGTTATAACACATGTAGAAGAAATTCTAGACACTCATATGAACATATAGGGATCAAATATCTAATTTAACCCTTATTATTATGTAGAATAAACTAGGTTGGGTATATATTGCATTCATGAAAATAATGTAATCATCTTGAATCTTTTAAAACTAGCTAAGGATCTTCAAAGAATGTGGAAATTGTTCTTTGATGGCTCAAGAAGTAAGAATGGTGCAAGTTTAGGTATTGTTTTGATTTCTCCACAAAAAGAGAGTTATTTCTATTCTTTTAGACTTTATTTCAACTACACTAACAATGTAGCTGAATATGAAGCATTGATTCATGGTCTCTATCTTGCCAAACAAAGGGGAATACAGTTATTACATGTATTTAGTGATAGTGAACTAATTTTTCACCAAGTAAAATCTAGGATAATAACTAAGAATAACTTGCTAAGATCTTATAAATATAGGGTTTGGGACATGTTATAAGACTTTACCACTTTAAACATTTAAGTAGCACCAAGAGCATAGAATAAGGATGTTGATCATATGGCCTTAGTAGGATCCTAATATAACCTACCCAAAGAAATAAAGAAGAATAATAGCCATCATGTAAAGTTGATAGTAAGACCATCTATTCTTGATAATGCAACCAATCAACAAGTTTTCAACAATGATCAACAAATTATGAATTTTACAAGAAAGGAGACTAAATTCTTTGATAAAAACCAATCAAGAATCCAAAATCAATACAAAGATCAAATCTTTTAGTTGAAGACAAACAATTTACCCATGGGACTTATTACTTTGGAAAGTATCTTTAACTTTGATGATCAGCTGAAAGGTGAAAATAAGAATATCACAATCAATGAAGATAATGATCCAGTATTTATTTTAGAGGGAAAAACATTGAATGTTGAAAAGGTATGTAATGCTTATAAAAAGCAATATTTTATTGAGTTATGTCAAAAATTTGATGATAACTTCGTTTGGAGTTATAAAAATCTAAGGCAGTTTGACCCTAGCTTATCCCAACACACAATATATCTTGATCCAAATACCAAGCCTTTTAGATAGAAATAGAGACTAATCAATGTAAAAATAGAACCCTAGATGAAGAGTGAGCTATCCAAATTGATAGAAGCTAATATCATTTTCCCTATCAAACACTCATCTTGGGTTGCTAACATGGTCCCTATAAGGTAAAAGAATTATGATATTAGGCTTTGTGTAGATTTTAGGGACCTAAACAAAACATCCTTGAAGGATCATTATCCCATTCCACCCATAGAGTAAATTCTTCAAACTATATCTTGATCTAAAAAGTTTTTCCTTCTATATGATTATTTTGTATATAACCAAATCTTAGTATAGGAATGAAATTAGTTCAAGACTGCTTTCACTACAAAATGGGGCATATATTCCTATAAAAATATTCCCTTTGGTCCAGCTAATGTTGGTGATACATTCCAAAGAGTTATGGATATGGATTTTAGAAGTTTGATAAATGAGATGATCCTGGTATACTAGATGACATCACTATTTATTCAAAACATGCTTATGCACACATGAATCACCATAGGAAAGTTTTTGAAAAGTGCAGAGAGTTTGGAGTTTCCCTCAATCCAAAAAAGTGCATTTCATAATTAATGAAGTGAAACTACTAGGACACATTATTTCATAAAAGGGTCTTGTAATAGACCCAAAGAGAATAAGTGTCATATCTTCACTAGCACTTCTAATCCATAAAAAGGCATTATAAAGTTTCCTAAGAAAGATAAAATTTGTACAAAGGTTTGTTCCAAATTTTGCCTCCATGGCCAAACCCCTTACTGGAATGTTTAAGAAGGGTGGCAGTTTTAGCTAGACACATGAAGTAAAAGAGAGCTTTGAAGCCATCAAGTAGGCTATTTCTCAAGATCCTACCCTTGTCAACCCCAAATATGATAATGATTTCATTCTATATGATTCTGGAGGGGAAGGTAGCATATCAGGTATTCTAACCCAACATAATAAATAATAATTGGAGTAACCAATATCTTATTCTAATTAATACTTGAAGGATTATGAGGAAAAGTATATTTTTGTGGAAATTCAAGTATATGTTGTAATAAAAGATCTCAAAAATTTGAGGCATATACTCTCCAATATTAAAAATCACCTAATGGTTAGTCACCAAATCATCAAGGAGTTCCTGTTGAGCCAGGAAATTAAAAAAAGAGCAAGATGGATCACAAACACAACGGAATATGATGTAAGCATTAAAATTACAAAGCTCATAACAGGAAAGGGATTATGTAAACATCTAGATTTTGATATAAATATTACCAAGGAAACATATAATGTAATGCATGCTCAACATACATTCTAACTAACTACTCTGCCTCTATTCAATAACTAGATCTATGATATGGCCATCTTCTTGTAGATTGGTGAGTACCCGTATGATTTCCAATAATCCAAGAAAAGGTATTTTAGAATCCAATATATTCCTTATTTTCTTATTGATGGGGTATTTTTTAGGAAATAGATGAATGGAGTAAAGCTGAGGTGCATTGAGCATGGTCAAATTCCCAAGGCACTAGAGGAGTTTTGTGATGGTCCATGAGGTGGAAATTTCTCTACAAGAACCACTACCATAAAAATAATGAGAGGGTGTTATTATTGGCCTGACATATTCAAGGATGATCATTAATGGGTAAGGAAATAGGATAAGTTTACTTCTTTTATAGGAAATAAAATATTAGTAGCTCTCCTTTCCAAACTAATCCAAGCTGACCAATCATTTTCCCAATGGGGATTGGATTTCGTTGGCATGATCAATCCACCATCAAGTGCAGGCCATAAATGGGTCCTTATAGTAACTAATTATTTCACTAGATGGACTAAATCAATTTTACTAAAATATACCATAGAGACATCTATCTTGGAGTTCATGGATTGAATTATCATGAGATTTGGTGTTCCTTACACTATTGTTTTAGACAATGCCAAAGCTTTTATGGGTACTCAAGTGAGTGAATGGGCTATATGGAATAATGTATACATGATTACTTCATCCAATTATTACCCATAAGGTAATGGCTTGGCCAAGTCTATCAATAAAAACCTCATAAGGATTATCAAAAGAACAATGGAAGACAACCAAAGAACATGACACACAAAGTTAAAATTAACTCTTTGGGCTGATAGGATCACTCCCAAGAGAGCCATTGACAATTATCCATTCTTGTTGGAATATAGAAGGGAAGTTAGATTTTTGTTGTCAATTGAGTTGTCATCTCTAAAACTCAATAATCAATTGGAATTAATTGAGAATGATGAAATGACAATATGATAGGTATAACTCATGGAGATAGAAGAAGTCCAAAACTAGTCAATCAAAATTCTTGAAGTAAAGTAGGATTAAACAAAGATAACTTTTAACAAAAAATCATCTAACAAGAGCTTCAACAAAGAAGACATGGTTCCGAATTGGGATGCTAAGAGAGCCGAACCCGGTAGGCATATAAAGTTTGATGCTATATGGAATGGTCCATAAATAATAAATAAGTTCAAAGGAGCAAATGCATTCCATCTATTCAGGCTCAATGAATCAGAACTAACTATCCTAGTCAATGGGATATACCTCAAAGCTTGCTTCTGAGGTTAGAATTCTTTCTAAAAGCATTATATATATTAGGATTAGTTAGTTTCCCCAAATAAGTGCTTTTTTACAAGTCAACTCATTAAGAGTTTTTATTTCTTTAGTTTGTTTCTATTTTGTTTTTCACTATTTCTATTCTTTTTTAGTCAAAATCCCAATTTTGTTCTTCTCTAATTAACATGTGTTAAGATTAAAATGAGTCCATGCCTAATGAACTAGAAGGATACTAGAAAAAAAATAATTATTAGGCAATCACCCCACATAAGTTGCTAAAATGTTGATATTTTGAGCTAGCAATGTCAAAACATCTAGTACCCTAAGAGAGACCCATTAATTTTTTGGGAAAAAAGCCTTAAAAGGACCTAGTATACCCTTTTCACAAACCTAGTAGAAACTAGAGATTTGGGTGCAATTTTTGACTTGTAAAGTTGTAAATTGCAATCAAATATCCACTTCCCACTTTGCACATACCCAAAACAAACTAGATATTTGGATGTAATTTTTAACTTTACAAGTTGCAAAATTCATCCCAACAT
This sequence comes from Torreya grandis, assembly GCA_037957365.1. Lineage (NCBI taxonomy): Eukaryota > Viridiplantae > Streptophyta > Pinopsida > Cupressales > Taxaceae > Torreya > Torreya grandis. The sequence goes on along the minus strand of JARHVA010010667.1, from coordinate 46,462 downwards.
CCACTTCCTACTCACCCCATAACCAATAGAAACTAGAACTCCAGTTGTAATTTTCAACTTTGCAAGTTATAAATTTCAACCAAAACCCCACTTTATGCCAATCACTATGCTAGTAAAAACTATAACTCTAATTACAATTTTAAACTTTGTAAATTGTAAATTGAAACTCTAGTCCCACTTTCTACTGTCTACTATGTCCACAAAAAGTGGAACTTTGGGTGTAATTTGTAACTTAAAAAGTTAGAAAGAGAAATCAAAGTTCCACTTTCCACTGACTTCCCTTCCTATAGAAACCAAAAATCTAGTTGCACTTTACAACTTGTGAATTTTTAAATTGAACCTTATGTTTGACTTTCCTGCTTCCATTATACCAATCCATCTAGTAGAAAGTGGAGGTCAGAGTGTGAAATATAATTTTACAAAATTGTAAAATTGCACCATGAATCTAAAACTCCAAAAATCCCATCATTTCTCCTAACCACATACTTAGTTATCATTTATTTTAGGGTTATATTAATGAATTAAGGTTTTTATAAGTCATTGTTAGTTTTGTAAGTTGGAAATCAAGCTCTGCACTAAGTGATCATTGTCAAGCCATGACTTGCCAATGCCACACAATACCATGATTTCCATTTAAATCCTTGTAAAGTACAATATTAATTTGTTCTTCTTGAATTTTTAAAAATCATTTCTATATTTCTTCAAAAAAGTCTTAGTTTTCCATTTTTTGCATAAGAAATTGGGTTTTTTCCATTTTTGATCATATTCTTTCTAGTTTTGTTTTACTTGATTGAGTTTTCCCAAAGTTTTATATATGTTTTTTAGTTATTTCCAAATATTTTAAGAAACTAGTGTTTTTAAAAATCTATTAAAATCTTTATTATTCTCTCAATATCCTCTACATAGACCTCGTAGAGATTTGACCTACAAAAACAACTCTGAGACCCTAGGGAGATCTAATTTGTAAAAACAACATTGAAACTCTATGAAAAATCCCATTGTAAAATCAAATCCAAATCCACATTGGGGATTTTACCTAAAATAGAAAGCTTTAAACCCCATTATAACTTTTTTAGACCTTGAAAGTGTATTTTATAATTTTGAAACCCACTAGACTTTTAACCTACAATTGTAACTCCAAAACCCACCAAAATTTTTAATTGCAATTGTAAATCCAAAACCTACCAAATCTATAGTTAGTTTTCCCACATCAATTTTCCTAGAATATATGTCTAGAAAATAAATGAACTTAAAGTCTAAAGGACCTAGTATCCCAATTATCTTGGACTCTAACACAAATGATATCACAGAGATAGACCTAGGTCACATATACCTAGCTGATTTCTAGACAAGAGTAAATCCAAAATTTAAGAATGATTGGATTTAAAGAGTTTGTAGCTATGGATTTCCATAAGTAGCAGACTTCCCACTATCATTGTAGATCCCTAAGATTATGCTCACATTTGCAAAGCACTATGATGTAGAGAAGAGAGAGGTGGTGAATGATAAGGGAGAAAATATTTTGAACCTAGACCCTGACTTTAGCAACACTATGTTCCTAATTTTAGAGTATGAGAGTTATCTTGATATAACCCTTGACTCATCGAAGAATTTATATCAATATAATAACACTACATGTCTAAGGTTCTTAAAAAAATAATGGCTAAAATTCTCTAGACCCAGATCTACAAGACTGCCTAAAATACTGGTAAGAATAAACTTTAAGGAGGAAGTGGGTGACATAATCATACTCTTACATTGAGTTACTAGTAACCTAGATGCAAAGAACTTTTAGGATTGGATGTACCAATACATCTAGGTGATCCACCAAAATAAATAGTATATCCACTAGGCTGAGTTGATTTCTAACTCCATCCATAAAAAATTGGTGGAATTCTAGAATATAGGTAAGTTTTACATGACTTCATATTTAGTCTACATTTAGAAAAGAGAATGGATTTCCTAGGGCTTAACATAATACCTAACCAAGTTAACAAGGTATTTAACTATTACCTTCACCTCACCTTTAACACAAGTAGACAACATTTCAGAAGAGTAAATGATGCATTCATGTACTACATCATAATTATGTTTGACAAGGAGCTAGAAAAGATAAGATTCTTTGATGTCATAACTTATAAGAACATAAATTGGGAATCTTATTTCATTAAATTCCAAACATATTCATATATTGGAGTAGGATAATTCAATGGTTTTCATCACACCCTTCTAAGTTATGTAAGTGACAAATGGGCTCTAATGGAACTTGTGAGGCAGCTTGTAGAGACTCACAAATTTTTATCAATCAAACATATATCAAGAATCAATTTATCCATTAGAATAGGGAGGTATAAATGTCCTTCCATATAAAAATCCTAATTCATAGATGCCAAGATGACTCAAATGACTTTAAGATCTCTTGATGTAAGGCCATTTTGTGATGTGACTGGCAACATTACCACTATATTAGGGATCACAACATATTCTAACGTCCCTATAATGAATATTACTAGGAAGACATAAAATATATGTTGGAAAATAATGACTAAGAGGAGGGGGGGTTAATTATTCATCAAAAAATTCATTCAATTTAATTTAACAATCATGAACCATTCATATAAGTATATAGAATTTAGAAATCATAAGCAACCATACACGAGCATGAAACAAGATAATACATTATATATGTGGGAAAATTTTAAGGAGAAAAAAACAAATAATAGTTGAAAATGGAATAAATTCCTATAAGACAAAAACCAATATTTAGTGACGCACCAACTTCACATAGACCACTAACCCCAACAAGCTAAGCACCAACCCAACTAGGCTTTAGCAAGCACCCACTTGTAAGGAAGCACCAACCCCATCAATTACTCAAAACCATATCATCCACTTGATTTATTTGATCACATTCAGTTAAATATGTTTATCAACCAATATATGATGACCATATATTCATCTCTTCACATTCTTATCCTTCTCAAACTACCTTCTAGGCCTCTTTGGTCATCTAGGTCTTTTCAAGACTGATTAAGTCATATGACCTTGATATTCATAATCAAACCTTTTATTATATATTAATGACTATATATATATACACCCATATTATTTTCTACATGACCTCCTTCTACTCCTTAATTTTATCTTCCATTCTCTACACCCAAATCTCACACACTCAATCAGGCCTAATTACTGTTATTCTTATACAAGTCACTTACTCTCATACACCTTAGTCAGGCATACACCCTTGGAAATTTGGATTACCATTAAAATATATCTTATAAAAAATATAAAACATGATTCAAATAATACATTAGGTCAGCCATAACTTAATATACCAAATCCTCTTTTAGGCCTTAAGGAGACCTAATTCAATTAGGCTTACTTTGACAACATGTTACCTTATCACCCATTGAAAAAAATGAAACTAATTGAAAAAAAAAACACCTTCATAAATAAATTAAATATACCTTATCTAGCTTTAATTTAATCCCACAAAACCTTTTATGTCTAACCACCACTTGAACCCCTTCTCAAAACACTGATCATAATAGGCTTTCATACACACATAAAGTCTATCTTGAACAACTAAAGAATAAACACAATTTTCACACATAACCATAAAAATAAATCATATATTCAGAAACCTAATGACCTAAAATTCATTAAAACATTAATTATATACTTCAATGTAGTGTATACAAGCTCAAACTCTTCTTTGTAAAATGCTCACTTTGAACTGCCAACTAGCCTCAAAACATAGTCATGGAAACTTGAACTTATAACACCTAAAATAACACAATAAAGGACTTAAAATTCATGAAAATTATCTTAAAACATCCTTATAAAAATATACAAAAATAGTTTCATAAGCTCTAATGTAAACTATTGGTCTTTCAGACCAATTTGTTGACCTTCTCTCTCACAAACCTCACTTAGCCAGATAAGCCATTTTGGATTCAACATTTTAACTACTTTCACTAAAAAAAAACCTTATATAAAGAATTAATAGGACATAAAATTCCCAAAAAATATATCCATGCACTTAGATTCATCACTCTTTCATGACTTCACACCAAAAGCCACCTTTTCATATTACCTAGGTTTTGTACTATTTTTCTTCATTAGGCCTACTAATGACTAACAAACTTTGCACACCTGAGGGATAAAACTTTTCCAAAAACCTTCATGGAATCCAAAATTTTCCTCCATCCATTTATCAACTTTTATTGATACAATAAATCTTTGATAAATAAGGCCTTTCCTCTAACGTCCACTCACTCACCTGAAGACTCAATCACTCTTGGAAATGCCTATGAGAGTTTAATAAAACCTCCAATCACTAAATTATCCATACCAATCCATACAAATCACTTTATAATAACTTCTTTCATATTGTGTCACTATTATGGTTCTTTTAAGGTTTAAACCATCTTCCACTATTATCAATCATTCTTAAAGCTTAGCCCCTCATTTCAAAATCTAATTCCTAAAACTTTGAGCTAGGATCTTTCCCTATCTAACATGAATATCTTAGGTCCTCATGTATATATTGAAAATTCCAATGAATACTTTAAAAACCTTATTAGGTAGACAACTCTTCATCCTATGCACTTATGAGACCTTAAAAAACTTTTTCATTCCTTTTCTTGCAAACCATAACCCTAAAATTTATGAAATTATTGAAACAACATATCATACTTTTAAAAACACTCACCTATCCATACTTGCCTTGAAAATATAACTTCATACCCCATTATGCCCTACTCTCTCTCTCTCTCTCTCTCTCTACCTACTTAAACCTTAACCTAAAAATCACATTAGGCCTTGATATTGACCTTCATGCCTATTTACATGCACTCTCGACCTCTCTCACATACTCAAGAAAATTAATACCTACTTAAACACTATCATACATTCTTCATATGCCTGGACATTAGATCATGATGCCTCATTAGGCTAGGTAGGGTTTAGGAGTGATCTAGGTGTAGACTTAGTCTGAAGGACTTACCCTTGTAGGCATACCTTGAGATTTTCATGAGTGATACAATGCCTTATATAAATATTCAAGTAATATCATATAGATTATTATTCCTTTGTACATCCATATTATCAAGCCAACATTCTCAAACTTTCACACTAGGAATTTTCATGCCATGACTAGGCTTCTCAAGCACTTGAAACTTGATAATTTATCTTGAAACACTGATGATTCTACACCTTAAATACATGACTTACATTCTCCTCAAAAAATGTCATACCTATGCATATACATCTCCATGCTCACCATGCAGATGATCATGCTATGACTATTGTTGTTATGACTAGACTATAAAATACACTTTGTACTCAAGAAATAGTATTCAAACATGTTTACCTCAATGATGCTATCAAACAAAAACATTCATCAAATAAAAATCTCACACCACTACAATAACCTTGAAAAAAACCAATTTAAGAATCATTAGGTTGCCTTCAAACTCTCTCTTGTCACATGGATTCCTTATCACATCAAGAACATAAGATCATACCTTAAAGACCACTCATCTCACCAAGAAACCAAGCCCATGCCTTCACACAAGGTATCTTCATGCCATGGCTAGGCCATGACAAGATTCCTTAAGCTCTTGATACTTAACACAAGGATCTTGTTTTTAATCACTTATCTCATCACATCAACACTCAACTATCTACTATAACACTCTATTCAATGAACTCATACAAACCTCATCACAACACTCTTCTTTGCTAAGAACTTGACAAATTACCTTGATCATCCATCACTATAGAAGAATCAACCTTGATCATCTTTCACTAGAGTAACATAAAACCTGACACAAGACTTACAACAATAAAGACAACACTAAGAAATAACCTTGACCATTGGTTACCTTTGACACCCTCATGTTGATACCTTAACTATCCTTACTTATTTAGACATCAGCCTTCACTCATGTGTACCTCAAATACCACTCACCATGAATCTTCACCAGATGCATATAGACATAAATTAAAACACACTTTGACATTAATGACATCATAATGACATAAATTCCAACACTATTCCAACAAACTCCCCCTTTGTCATTGATGGAAAAAACACTACAGTCTGATCAATCTCTTCTCCCCCAAACTTTTTCCCCTTTGACATTAATGAAAAAGTGTCTTCCAAAAATAGCTACATGATCCTTGGAATTAAACTTCAAGAAACAACACAAATCAAGTTTGGCCAAATACTCACCTTAGACTAGAATACTTGAGTTGCTCCTCAAGAAACCATGCCTCTTATGTCATCTACATCTTGACTGAACTACATATAGAGCCCATCTCAAATTTTGATTATTCTTAATATCCTTAGATATATGACATCAACCTTAAATCTACCTTCATAATGACATGATATTTCACATATCTGATTTGATCTTTGAAATCACAGGGCCAACAAGCTCCCCCTATGTCCATACTTTCCTTTTGATTCACATAATGAATAATAATCTCTTTTGACCTCCTTCATGATTGATTGGAAATTTATCCTTTGTTCACACCATAAATACTCCTGATATCATCCTCTTATCTCCATAATCCATATTTGATCCATCTACATCATGATAACCATTTATTTATTAGGTCACTACTCATTAGGTCTATGAAACACCTAGTTCACTATCTACCAGACTTCTATCTTACTTGATCACCTTCACCTCACATAACTAGGGCATATCAAGTAGATATACCTATGATTCATGACCCAAAGGTCATATTTAAATTCCTAGATAAATCACACTCAATGCCTATGAGAATAAAATATCTCTATAATCAATGCTTGTCCACCATGTTTATAAGGTCTATCTACAATCAAAGATATTATCCAATGGAACAATCTAGTCCTCCATGATGGATCAAATATCACTCATGTCATGTCCATATGGCATCTTAAATTTTATTATTGCATCAATAGATCACCTTCATGTTTCTCAAGACACCATGACACATACCTCATCATGAATCTTCCTTGCATCATTTTATCAACTAGGTCTATTCTTACATGCTTCATTATGACAGACCTCTATCATAACTTGTATTCTTCATGATATGCAAAATGAGACTATAAAACATGTGCCTTGGTCATATATTACTTTAGGGTCATCTTGATGCATATAGAACACTCAACTCTTTATGGTAATACCCTAATGAACAACTATCATATTACTATCTTTCTCATAATTGCCTCAAGCCTTTATACTATAGAGTTATATGATCTGCTCTTGATGTTCAATATCAAGGATATTCATCATGATCTATGACTTGTTACATAAAAATCCTACAACACACCTCCATGATGCTTCTATTAGTGATGAATGCCTCTATGAAGTTTAATATAGACATCTCACTTCACAAAGCTCTAGAACAAAGTGAAATTAGGAGATTCATAGATATCCATTATTTTCTCAACCAAATTGAAGTAATGAGGATGATAATATTTATTTAGGATATTCTTAGTCATGATTGACACCTTTAGATTGATGTCTACATCATCCGTCTTCTTCTCTATTTGAGATGATACCAAACACTTTTGGAATTATACCTTGGAAATTAGTTCACCTTGATCCATAGGTTGATCATGACTATTTCTCACCTTATATGGTCTCCATACCATGATTTATCTCTTATGAGCTTCCAACATCTTATTATGACTTGAGGATTTATTTAATCTGATCTTAAAAAATATTGAAATATGACCAACATATTAACACTTATAAAAAATAAACTTACTCTTGTTATACATACCTCTTAATTTATGTGGTCTATAATCTATTCTTTTACCATAGTTTTATGAAAATTCATTCTTGGGTGGCATCCTTCTATAGTCCTTTGCTTTATGTCCAAACTGATAAAAATAAAAATAATGACCATGGGTAAAATTAGAATACATTATGTTGTTAATATATCTGATTGGTCTTATCATATTTCTCTTTATGTTGTAATTATTCTTTAATTGAACTATATTATCATGACCTTTCTCAAAATTTCTCATATTTTCTATGAACTACTAATGCTCAACCTTTAAGGAACCTAGCTCAGACTTCAACTGATCACACTCAATTTATTTTGATCTCAAACTTGTATTTGTAAAATTTAACTGATTATTAATATCCTTGATGGTATTTTCATCCCATTTAGATTATTTAGTGATGTAAATCTTCAAGATACATATCTTATCTTTAAGAGCCTTTACCAAAGATCTCAACTCTTGACTCTCTTTCCTTAACTACTTAGCCATCATGTGCTTTTAGGATCACCTTTCAGTTGTTAGGATTATTTCAAAGGACCTTGCTCTGATACCAAATTTTAGAATAAAAATGACTAATATGGGGGTAAATAATTCATCAAAACATTCATTCAATTCAATTTATTAGTTATGAACCATTCATACAAGTGCATAGACTTTAGCAAGCATAAATAACCATATAAGAGCATGAAATAAGATAACACATTATGTATGTGGGAAAAACTCAAGGGTAAAAAAAACCACTAATATTTAAAAATTAAATATATTATTATAATAAAAAAAACAATATTTAGTGAAGCACTAACTTCACATGGAGAGCCAACCCCAACTAGCTAAGCACCAACCCATCTAGACTTTAACAAACACCCACTTGCAAGGAGGCACCAACCCCTTAGATGAATCAAAACCAAATCAACCACATGATTTATTTGATTAAATTTATAACACTATATTTATAAAACAATAGATGATGAACACCTCTTCATCTCTTCACATTCTTATCCTTCTCAAATTGCCTTCTAGGCCTCTTCATTCATCTTTGTCTCTTCAAGACTGATTAAGTCATATGACCTTGATATTCATAATCAGACCTTATATTAGATATACATGGATGTATCTATACACACATTTTATGTTATACATGACCTAATTATACTCCTCAATGTTATCTTTCATTCTCTTGCACTCTCTACACCCAAATCTCATACACTCAATTAGGCTTAATTAGTCTTGCTCTTATACAAGTCAATTGATCTCACATACCTTAGTAGGAAATACACACTTTCACACTTTTATTACCCTTAAAATACATCTTATAAAACATTTATAACATGATTAAAATAATACACTAGGTTTTCCATAACTTAATTGACCAAATCTTCTTTTAGGCCTTTAGAAGACCTAATTCAATTAGGCCTACTTTGGCAACATGTTACCTCATGACCCATTGAAATAAAATGAAATTAATTTAAGAACAATATAATTTCATAAATAAATAAAATATAATGTATAAAACTTATATTTAAGTCCACAACACATTTTAGGTCCAACAACCACTTGAACCCCTTCTCAAAACACTGTTCACAATAGGCATTCTTACACACAAAAAGTCTATCTTAAACAATTGAAGCATAAAAATAAATTTTTACAAATAAAAATAAAAATAAATCACATATTAAAAAAATAATTACCCTAGGGTCATAAAAATTCATTTTATACTTCAAATCAAGGTATATAGGCTAAAACCCTTCTCTATAAAATGCTCACTCTGAACTGCTAACTAGCCACAAAACATAGTCATGGAAACTTGAAATTACGACACCTAAAAAACCAAAATTAAAGACTTATAATTCATTAAAATTATCATAAAAATACTCATAACAAAATTTAAAAAAAAAAAAAAAGCTCTAATGGCAACTATTGGTCTTGTAGACCAATTTGTTGACCTTCTTTCTCACAGACCTCACTTAGCCAAGCAAGCCATTCTGACATCAATATTTTCACTAATTTCACTAATTAAAAGCAATTATTATGACATAAAATTCCCATAAAACATATTCATTCACTTATATCCATCACTCTTTCATGAAATCACACCAAAATCCATGTTTTCACACTACTTGGGTTTTACACTATTTTTCTTTATTAGGCCTGCTAGCATATGGCCAACTTGGATCACCAAATTTTAACACATGATGGATAAAAATTATCTATAAAACTTAATTTAAAAAAATAAAAGTCTTAAACTTTATCCTCTATCCATTTAGAAAATTTGACTTGGTTAACTCTGACCGCTATAATAAATCTTCAAGAAATAAGGCCTTTTCTATAGGGTCCACTTACTCACCTAAAGACTCAATCACTATTGTAAATTATTTGGAGAGTTTAATAAAAATTATAATCACTAAAATATCCATACCAATCCATTTTTATCACTATAGAACAACTTCTTTCATATTAGGTCATTATTAAGGTTCTTTAAGGGTTTTAAACCATCTTCCAATGTTAACAATCATTTATAAATCCTAGCCCCTCATTACAAAAACTAATTATTATAAATTTGAGATAATATACTTACCCATATACCATGGATATTGTATGATCTCATGAATATACAACACATGCCAACAAACACTTGAGAAACCTTCTCAGGTAGACAACCCTTCATCCTATGCACTTGAGAGATCTTAAAACATTTTTTCATGCCTTTTCTTACAAACCATGACCTATTAATTTTTTATCATTATTTAAAAAACATATCATACCTATAAAATAACTCACTTATCCATACTTTCCTTGGAAATAGAAATTCATGCCCCATTAGGCCATTCTCTCTCTCTCTCTCTCTCTCTCTCTCTCTCTCTCTCTCTCTCTCTCTCTCTCTCTCTCTCTCTCTCTCTCTCTCTCTCTCTCTCTCTCTCTCTCTCTCTCTCTCTCTCTCTCTCTCTCTCTCTCTCTCTCAAGCCATCACTTTCAAACCACATTTGGCCTTGGAACTGACCTTCATGCCTCTTTCCATGAAATATTCACCACTCTAACATAATCATTCAACTCCATACCTTCTTAAACACTATCATAAATTCTTCATATTCCTTAATAATAAATCATGATGCCTCATTAAGCAAGGTAGGGTCTAGGAATGATTTAGGTGTAGACTTGGTCTAAAGTAATTACCCCTGTAGGCATACTATGAGATTATCATGAGTTATCCAATGAATTATATACATGTTAAATCAAACTCATACATATTTTTATGCCTTTGTTCACCCATATTACCAAGCCACCATGATCAAACCTTCTCACTAGGACTTTATATGCCATGACTACTGTCACGACTAGGCTTCTCAAGAACTTGAAACTTGAAAACAAATCTTGAAACACTCTTTTATGATTCTACACCTCACTTACATGACTTACATGCTCATAAAATAATGGCATACCTCTGCACATACCTATTCATTCTCACCATGCACATGATCATGATATGACTATGCTTGTTATGATTAGGCTTCTCAAGACACTTTGTACTCAATAACTATTACTCAAACATGTTTACCTCAATTATTGTATAAAAAAATAACATTCATCATATAAGACTCTCACACCACTACAATAACCAATATAATAATCATTAGGTTGCCTTGAAATTTTCTCTTATCAAATAGATTCCTTATCACGTCAAGCACACAAGCTCATACTTTAAAGACCACTCATCTCACCAAATAACCAAGCCCTTGCCTTCAAACAAGGTTTCTTCATGCCATGACTATTCCATGATAATACTCCTTAATCTCTTGATACTTGACACAAGGATCTTCTTATTAGGCACTTATCTCATCACAATAACATTCAATTGTCCACTGTAACACTCTCTTCAATGAACTCATACAAACCTCATCACAACATTCTTCTTTGCTAAGAGTTTGACAACTAAACTTGGTCATCCTTCACTAAAGAAAAATAAACCTTGATCATCTTTCACTAGAGTAACATCAAACTTGACACAAGCCTTCTAACAACAAAGACACCACTAATAAACAAACTTGACCATTTATCACCTTTGACAATGTCATGCTGATACCTCAACTATCCTTGCTTACTTAGACATTAGCCTTCACTCATGTATAACTCAAAGACCACTCACCATGCATCTTCACTAGATGCATTTACACATCAATGATAACACACTTTGACATTAATGACAACACTATGCCAATAATATGAAAAGGTAGTAAGACTAAGAGATTATTCCATAATGACCTTAGAGTAATTAAAAACTTACAACATGGCAGCAATCCTTAAGGGATTAATAGATGATGAATCTCTAGTTTATAGAATTTATTATGATAACAAGATCATTTCTCAACCTCTTCCATTAGTGAGATGGTCTATACCTAAGTACTTCTCATTGATAGATAGGAACATCAATGTAATAAATAGAATAATTAACTAGCTAAGGATCAAATGGGTCAAGGTCAGAAAGGAGACCTTGAGTATCAGTGATAAATTAAAAGAAGTCAAAGAAAAAGGTGTGGTAATAATAACATAAAGTTTTATAACTAGAACCCAAATATAATATGTAGATAGGCTAGTGGTATCACATAAGAGGAAGTATAAAAAAACTAAAAGAGGTGAATCTAATAGCCAAGAGTCAGAAGCACAAAAAATAGATTAGCTAATGCCAACTTCCACTGAAGACATAGTTGTTTCTAAAGAATAAATAGTTTCTCCCCCTATCTCCATTATTCAACCAACTACAATACCTCCTCCTCCTATCTCCACTCCAAAATCACCTCAAAAATTTTCTCCCCTCCATTTCCACTAGCTCACCTATGCCAGTAACTCCATTGTCAATATGCCAATAAACATAATTGGATAATCAAGCTTCACATTCACTTCCCTCTTCCATAATTCCTTTCATCTCATCCCCAATATCCACTACCATTTCATTAATCACTAATACCACCTAAAAATACATGTCTATGGATTTAGTCATCCTGAATACAACCCAACTAGCCATCCCAGTGACTAGGGTAGCTACTTCTTCATTTTCATCTCATGTCACTTTCCCCATTTCATTAACTCTGAGTGTTGCCACCACTTTGATTGATTATTTCACTACCCTGGATTTCACACTTTCATAGGTTCCCCTATTTTGACTACCTATGCTTACCCACCACTTATGTCACTTCCACCTCCCACACCCTTGATAGGCACATCTATTTCCACTACACCCATTTATTCTATTTACATAATAGCCTAAACTGCCAATAAATAGGTAGAGATAGAGGAAATCATTGATAAAACTATGGTTTCTCAACCCATAGATGGGGAAGAGATTACCAAAACATCAGGTGAGGATTCATCAACCATATCAATGATAGATACAATACTTATCACAATAACCACTAGTATAATAAATTTTGATGCAGATTCATAGTTGACAGTGCCATGTTCACAAGATGCCACTCCAAGATGGCTAGTGAAATCATTAGGGAAGAATTAGAAATAAATGGTGTTTCCTAGCACACTAGACTAGGCCCTAAAACTATATCCTAAATATTATATGATTTAGCAGGGGAGAAATATGTATAGATTATAGTACCCCCACTAGACAAAAAAAAATAAGATCTAATGGTAGGAGATTATAAAATATCCAAAGTACACCTTGGTCATCCTACAAGAGAGGGGATAAAACATGATGTTCAGTCAAGTATTAGATCTCTTTTTAAGAATATGGATAGTTATAAGGTCACAAAATATGAATTGAAGAATAAAGTTGAACAATTAACAATAACTCTAAAGAAGTTTATAGAGCTAGTAGCCCAACCTACTTAGTCTCTTACTAAATTCCATGACAAAGAAAAACTTGAAGTAGTGACAAATATTAGTAGTATGAGAAGGGACACAAAAGACGGAAGAAAATCTCATCACAAAATAAAATAGAGTAATTGAGATAAAAATGGACTAATACAAAACTCTGAAGGATGATCAAGCATATTTAAAATGATAAATAAGCAAATATGAGGAAGAGATTGAAAGGTTGAACCTATTCTTCCCAAAATTTTAATTTCTTGACCTGATTGAAACTAATACCCTCATTGTAAAAAAGAAATTAAAAATTGATGCAGATCATGAGGAATTGGATTGGGAAGCTAGTTTAAAAATAATAATATTCATTGAGAGTATTAATAAGGCCAAGGATACATGTGATAAGGCCATAGATGCAATCTATGACATTGATGATTTAATCAGTAGATTGTCATGTGAAGAAACAAATCAACAAAATAAAATCCTTTAAATTCAATAAGTTTAGGACAATTTAAAAGGAATGGTCAAGATATGGGATACATCATTCAACTTGAGTTCCATCAACAAATTCATCAGGTATCACAATACACTAGATCAGATGGGGAAATAAAATCAATTATACAGGGTTGCATCTAAATAACTCTTAGATATAATGGTAGAATGTGAGATAAGAAACCTATATTCACTTGGTCTTGATGAATATCACCCCCTAGAGATATTTAAAAGATTTGATGCTTATATTGAGAAGATACATGCAAAGAAAGACAAGGAATATTTAGAGGTTATGGTTTTATATTAATTCTTTTAATAAAAAACATTTTTTATTATATTTATTTATTGTAAAAGACATTTTAAAGTTGTAGGTTGTAATTACAACTACTAATTTGATAGCTCTAGTCTAAGAAAGAACCACTTGTAATTTTCAAGAATCATTTTGACATGTTTTAAGTTACAAAAGTGAAACATGTAAATTACACTTTTATTTTTGGCAAAGTTTGAGTTGCTTAAAAAAACTTAGGTTGTAATTTGAATTTTTATTTTCTTCAAGTTGGATGACTTAAAAATTTGTAAAACTCTCAACTGAAATATACAAGTTAAGTTTTGCAAGTTATTACCTAAAATAACTAAAAGATTTAAACTTTTATAAGTTTTAGTTCATTTTTTCACCTCATTTCTTAGAAAAGATAACAATAGATGAACTAAAGACAAAGATGATATTTACATGAAGATTCAATATATTTATCCATGCCTCTAACACTTGTTAAGTGCCTAGTAGTTACATGTTTCTTGTTACATCCATCTACCTCACTAAGGATACCATTCTAGACTAAAGATCACACCATTTTCATGAGTTTTTGTAGTTTTTCTTTCTCTTTAACTGAGCATAGGCTTTATATAATTGCCTCTCTTTCAATAAAGTATTTTTGGATAAATATGGGTACCATGGCATAGCCCATCTTATCTTTTTACTATTGGATAAATTATTATACATTTTGAACAATTGCTCTATATGCTATAACTTGGAGAATGATAATAAATTAAAGTTTTGACTTCTTTGTCTTTGTTATCTTTGTGTATGCATGACTATTTTTTAGGTTTGTGAATACTTTAATTCTTATTTTAGTAAAAAAAAATCATCCGTGGTATTATTTTTCCCTTTTGAGAACTTGTTTGATTAAAAATAAAGAATCGTGTTCCTTATATGATAAGTGCTCAATATTACCTTTGGTTTCATATTTGAATAAGTTTTTACTCCAATATACTTCAGTATATTTATTGTTATACTATGTTCATACAAAGCAAGCATTAATTTACACTATAATTATTTGGTGAAATCACCATTTTCTAGTTTTACAAATTCATTTCTAAAACTCTTTCCTTTACAAGTCAAACCATAGCTAGGAGCAAGATCATTAAGAAGTAGTGTTTTAATGTGAACTAGTAGTATATCAGTTGCATCAAACTTAGTTAAAGGAATCCAACCTTCTCTTGAGTTTCACTTAAATTTTCCAAGGTCTTACATCTTGTAGGTGATCCCATTGTGTCATTATATTTATCATAGTTTGTTCATACTACATAACATGTTACCACACATAGATGGGTGCAAAATCTAGGTGATAACACATGAGTCTTATTTCCTATATTCAGATATTCTTTTAAATAGTATCATTCAAGTTGATACTCCATATGTTATATTTCAATTAGATTCTATAGGTATTTATGTGCCTTTAATGAGTACTTATAGTGTTCCTGCAATCACAATTCATATTATTTCATTTGATTCAATGGTTAACATCATTTACATCCCCATAATTACTTAGGTTTTACCTATAACATGTGCACTAGTTCCTTAATCACTAAAAATTTTGACACAAACAACCATGGTAAAACTTGAATATGTAATGGACTTACAAAGACCTATTCTTACTATTTCCCAGCTAGTACATTTTAAATACTTAGTTTCCCAGTTATTTTTTAAATCATTCTATGGCCATTCATCCACCTAGATATAATCTCCCATGACATTTATCACTTAGACATAGTATATTATTATCACAAATATTTAGGATTCCCCTAATGCATTCAAATACATTATTTAGACTCCACCCAAGATTAATATATTTGGCCACAATATGATTAATACTTCATTTCCTACACCTCCTTAATCTACCCATCCATTACTCATGGGACCACCATCAACCATTACATCCAACACAATCTCATATCAATATCATGTCTCTTACATTGGGCTAATCCTAGTCACACCATAAATACAATAATTATAAGTAGAGAAATAAGATATACAAAATTATGTGCTTACTTAGCCACCCAAGCTAAGTCTAGACTTTTATGAAAATATTAGCCATATAAAAAAGATTATAAAGAAGAATATGAGAAGTGTTGGTAAATAAATTGAATTTAGGAGAGAATAATAATTATTTATCTTGATAACTAAGAGAAAAAATCATCTTGGAGATCACAATGAGTTTGAAGAAGACCCCATGTTAGTGGTAGATGCTACAAGGGGAGTGTTAAATAAAATTTTAAGTGGAATACAATAAGAAAATAAGAGGATAAGCATCTCAACTCAATATTTAAGACACATAATATATTATAGAGCAAGTCTAGAGTTTTACTCGATCAATATATGATTTGGTATGATCTATCTATAGAGAACGGACAAATTCACAACCTCAATGGTCAAAATATAATATAATTATTGACTAATAGTTCAATTAATAAAACCAATTTTGGAATATATTTTATGATTATATATCACCTTAGTCTTGTACACTTGATAAACTCAGAGCATGGCTATTCCTCTAGGTTTTATACCTTTCCCACTTTTACAAGTCTCGTAACTATGTTATATTTATACCCCTTAGCCCATATATATTAGTCTAAATATTAATATGTTTATGACCTAGGTCTTATATCTAGCCCATAATGACTAAAATGTACTAATATTCCATATTTTCAAGTTTTGAACCTATACCTACTTTCATACTCCCTAGATACTAGCATCCAAGATAGATACCAGCATCGATGTTAATGTCCTAACCCACCACAAATTGTATACACATAATATTTTTAAAATTTTATCAATTAATCATGATTTACATCTTATAAGAACCTATCAAGACTCAATCTCTCTAATTTCATTCCCTAAGGGATGCATCAAGAAATGGGTGGGTAGACCTTTGGAGTTTCATAAGATTTTTGTCCCTTATTACCAATCTAACCATATCCCAAAACCATTACCTAAGCTACTTATCCTCCCTTGATTATTCCTCTAATATTTTCCTCTTTAATTCCTCTTTTTCTTATCTTAAACTCTTTTTGGACTATTAGTTGTATTGGGTCAACTAGGTCGACCCAGTACAACTTAGGGGTATTTTTTACTTTCTTAGCTAGCTAGCCCTTTAGCCGACCTAGATTAGACTTGGTAAATTATCCAAAAAAACATATTGGGTTGATTCGGTCACCCTTGTATAACTGATATTCTTGGAAGGATTTAGGTAAATATCCACATATATATACAAGATCATTTTGATCATTATTCTTATGTGTAATCAAGAGTTATTATTCATTCACACTTCTTCACGATTTGCTCTTCCACCATTCTACTTGAGAAGACTTAACTTAGGTTTCTTATTTGGAGAATATAGTATTATGGATAAGTATTATATGATTTTGAATTTTTTAGTGATCCTTAAAAACCCAAACAACCTCTTATGAAGCCCCTTTGGCCAAGGGAGGGATTAAGTCTTGATGGGTTCACATTCAGGTAAGTATATTATAAATATGTTCTCCTCTCTTTTAGTAGATATAAGTATCATAAGTGTTGGATCAAATAATACTATCTTTCATAATTTATGTATTATGGTGTTACTCATACTTAATTTAATTGAAGTTCCCTATACATGTTTGTTTTATTGCTCCTAACCCCCACTTTGTGCCACAATCTTTGGTGTGCACTAGATTAGATTTTATTTTCTTGCTATTAATAAAGTGGACATTTTAAACCTTAGGAATCCATTAGGGTTATTGTGAAATTATGTTAGATTATATGATTTGGAACCCTTCCTAGCATGATGTGTTATGACAAGTGATACAAGTGATCCCCTAATCAGGTCTAGTGGATCCCCATATTGGTCATGCTCTCGCTTAACAAGTATATACCAATCAAAAGTGTAGGTGTGATATATATTATCCAATCTAGGATTAATTAATAAATGTGATTCATTTCCAATTACATACATTTTAGTTAACCCGATGTGAACTAAACCTTATAGGATTTATTCATTTTTCCATTATTTATTTCATTTATTTTGACATACTAGATCAATCTATCAACCTAGCTATCTTTATTTGTGCAAAATTTTTAGGAATAAGAAACTAGATTGACCCAATACATGTTTCCAACCTTTAAGACATCTATTTTATCCTACTAGGTTGACCCAATCAACCCCATATAGTTTTAGCACTTTTTTAGTAGGTTCTTATACATCTTGATTGATTCTATCAACCCAGTTTGTAGGTTTCTCAAGCATACTTATAGGTTATAGACCAATAATATTATTCATTTAATCTCTAATTCACCAAGGTTACTTTCTAATTATTTATTTATTTCCTTTCTATTTTTCATTTTATAGTTTGTAGTCTTCAAAATTTCCCTTGCATAGTCAACTAGATTGACACTACCAACCCAATTCTATGTTTTGTGTGCTTTCTAAAATAACTAGATCAACACTACCAACCTAGTTCATTTTCAAACTTTTATTTTGTATTAAAATTTTTACCCTATTGACCCTATTCTATATGTTGTGCATATAGTGTCAGCAATATACCTTGTTTCAAATCTAGAATTAAGATCATATCTACTAGTAATTAGTTCACACATTATTTTCCTGATGCTTGCATTGTTATAATAGTTAAAATAGTCTAATTAGGGTATTTTGTATTGATCAGTTAGTTTCAATATTTATATTTTATGCACACATGACCAAATCACAAAAACATAAACAAACACTTCAACATTTTTTCTACCTTAGGCCAACCTACTTGGATTTATTCACCAAGGGGGAAGTTGACTTGATTCTTTGGTCATGTATATAGTGTGGTTAATGGTATATCCTAGATAATCACCTAAAACCCTTATCACTTTGGTGTGTGAACTGAGGGTGTAGGCCCTAATACCAAGTTTGTATCATTTCCACTACAGTCCCTTTCAGCCCAAACTACCTAAAACCATATTTAAATTGATATCTAGTACCTTGCTTATAACTAGATTCCAATCACATTAAAAATCATTCTTAAAAATCTAATTAACAATCAGGTTGACTCATTATTTAGCTTTTCTTTTAAATTTGTTTGTTTTCTCTTTATTTAATTGTGTGTACAAAAAATTACATTGGCTAGCGTTAGTGCAAGGTTTTGTTTTGTGTGCCTCAATTGGATTGACCAACATAAATACAATTGATTGTTTGTTTCCTTTCAAATTTTACTTTTCTATATTAGTTTCAAAAATTATCTTTTTTTAATTCATAACATGTTATCATCTTTCTCTTTCTCGTTGCCTATTGTACTGGATCGACCTAGTTGACCCTATATCTTTTTAAGCCCCTATTCACTATACTAGATTGACCCAGTCAACCATGTACAGTCTACAACTCCTCTTCCATATTTTTCTTACCTCTGTTTACTATATTGGATTGACCCAATCAACCCTATACAATTTATAGGCCCTATTTTCTATACTAGATCAACCCAGTTGACCCTATACTATTTTTTGTTTTCCTTATTTATCTATATAACTCCTTATCTTTCTAATTTTGCATTCTATTTATTTCTCTTTAGTTAGAATGAAATCTTATATCATCATCTTCTTGGATATCTTGAATCTATTTAGGTACTATATGGGATGTTCATTTCCTCTTCTCTTTTACTCACAAGAGCACCATCACTCTTAGGGCACCTATTCTCCTCTTTCATCTATGAATTGTAAAATGGTGCAAATAATACCTCAAGATGAAGTTAATATATTTTATCCTTTATATACATACCAAGAAACTTCTCAAAATCCTCAAACTAATGTGGGAATGATTGATAGAAGTTTACATAACAATCCCATTAATCCTTATTCTAACCTTCCTCCCCCTAATACCAATATGGGGAGTACTCCTACAAATACCAACCCACGTCCTGATATAACCCAACTATTATCCCAAGTTATTCAATAAATGAATGTTATGAAAAATTCTAATACCAACCAAATGATATAACTTCAACAACACTTAATCAATGTGGCTAATCAACCTCTAACTATTCATCCTCAATATAATCTTAATTATATTCCTCCACCTCTTAGGGATGTCTAGGGTAATGTTATTCCTCAACCCATAATGAATAAAAATATACTTCAAACCATTTAAAATGAGCCTTTAGCTCCCTTCATTGTTTCCATTGATATTGGTAAAATATCTCCAACTATTAAATATGATAGGACTAAGGATCTTGCCTTATTTATTAAAGCCTTTGGAAACCTTTGCAAAGAGTTGATCTCAACTAATACATTCACCACTACTAAAATCTTAGTCAAAACTTTTATCAGAAATGTATTAGAATGGTATAATCAACTACCCAAACATTCTATTTGGCAACTTGAAGATTTAGTTAATCCTTTGGTTAAAGAGTTTCCACACAATGATCTTCCTAAAAATTGTCTTAGCCACTTCATCAATGCTAAGCAATCCCCAACTAAATCATCTCATGACTTTATCAAAAGATGGAAATCTTTAGCTCTTAAAGTTGATACTAACATGAATGATGATAACTTATTCAAAATATTTATCACATCTTTGACTTCTACTCTCCAATATAAGGTTTGAACCTTTGCTCTTCAAACACTTAATGAAGTTCTTGATTAAGCTAAGAATCAAGATTTTCTTATGAAGTAATTCGCAACTAGTCCTAAACTTCTTAGAGGATCTTTCCAAACATCTAATTCTATCACTATTAATACATATCAAACCAAACAAGGTCAAGATTTATATTCCTTAACCTTCTCATACACCTCTTTTTGTTTAGTAAATGAAATAATTTTTACAGCCCTCAAAACCTTTCACCTATCCCAATGCTCCTCCTAAGTGGTATGACCCTAATTTATTTTTTTGGTTCCATGTTGACATTGGGTATTCTCATGAATATTGTAGAGGGATAAATAATTTTTTTATTTCCTATATACTTGGATACTCATTCAATTATAAATATACAATCAATCTTCGTCATCAAGAACACACTATTGCTTCCCACAAATGAAAAACTTTCAAAACTTTCACCTCCAATAACTAGAAATCTTCTTCTAATAATCAAACAAATGTCAAGGATGTTTATGCCATCGATGCTTATTATGAATAATATTATAACAAGTCTCAGTATGTCAACACTTCTTAGGTCAATTATCATCATAAACGATCTCATAAAAATCTCATTTCCAAGCCTAAAAATCCATCCTTAGAATAACAAGTTCTTAAAGATACGACCACCACTAATATTGATTCAAAATCACATGAGAAACAACTTCTTCCTTCCAATCCTCCAACTACATATATACCTTCCAAAACTAATTTACATTTTAAAAATCATGTTGGTTCTTTTAAATCTTATTGGAATTTTCTTTAAGAACTCAACTCTATGCCTTGTAATATTACTCTTATGGAGTTGGTTTGCACTTCATCCTATCATTGAAAATTCCTTATGCAACAACTTCAAGAAATTGAATATCCATCCTTCATTGATGAAGAACCACCTTATATTTATTCTCAACCTACTGATGTTAACACCATTGAAACCTCATATCCTTCTTCCAAGCTTTTTATTGAGTTTTTTGAAGAGGACATGATTAATGATGAAATTATTTTCCATACTGATAACTTGCCACTCTTTATCAAAATAGCAATTAATATCACTCTTATTCAAAAAGTATTAGTTGATGAAGGCTCTGGTATTAGTGTAACATCATTATGGCTTATATAAAAACTTAGTTATTGTAGAGTAGTTTCCTACTCTACACTGTATTTAATGTATTTTGGGTTTAAGCACAGCAATTTTGGTTCCTGTGCATCTTGGAAAAAGCAACAGAGTTTTGGAGTAAAGGATGGGTTCATTTTTGCCTAAGTGTCAAAGTGTAGCAGAGGCTGCCAAGTGTCATCCTTAGAGCACAGTCCCTTTTTTCCCCTTTTTCTCTTTCCATTTCAATTTTGGCCTAAGTTTTGGATTCAAGTGGAAGCGGCCAAGTGTCAATTTTTAGGAGATGAAGATGGACAATTGGAGACTTTCGAGGACTTTGTTGTGGCTTTTTAGAAAACTATGGAACGTGTCACGTGTCTAGTAGCAGTTAAGTGGAATGCACCACATGTCAGTGTCTGAATCTCACAGGGACACCCATGTTTCATTCTACCTTTTGGCAATGACTTTCAATGAACCAAGCAACATAGAGAAAAAAATCACTAGGTGAAGGTTGAGAAGGCCCTGAACTATCCTTTTGAAGAAGCAGCAAAAGTCACCATGTGTCAACTACTGAGAGACTTTATTTCAACATCTGGGTCAAGTGCTCTCCTTCAATGCATAAGGGCATCATTTTATTTTGCTTAAAATACTGAAGTACAGTGGAGGCTACCAAGTGTCACTCTCTGAGTCCCTCTCTACTCTATCTCCAGCAAAAGTGGAAGGCACCACGTGCCCCTAGATGAAGAAGCAAAAGATGTTACTTATCTTCCCAGAAGCAGTGGAGGCTGCCATATGCCAATTTTTGAGAAACTATCTTTGAGTTTCTTTGCTGAATAAAGGTTGTGGTGGGCCCCAGATGTTACTTCAAAGTCTGTGGAAGCTGCCAAGTGTCACCATCCATAAGAGCCTGATATGAGTCTCGAATAAAACTACGGCACAACCAAAGAAAAGGAGAGGAGTCATGCATCTTTGATGGATTTGGTGGAAAGCACCAAGTGTCATTTTTTGATGACTAGAGGATCTTCAGAAAATTGACTAAGTGTCCTCTCCCTTTTCAAACATAATAGGGCATTTTATGTATCTATTGTTGCAAAGAAAAGTGGATGGAAAATTGGCTAGAGTTAATTTGAGTAGATGGAATAGTTCATCTGGTAGATTTTTGGAGCCCCCCCCCACAACATTGAAGGCACCATCTATTTGTCCCTTGTGAGCGAAGGATGGAGAGGATTGCATAGGAAAAGGGATGATGAAAGGAAGGATCTGAGGCTATAAAGGGGAAAGGTTTGTAAGAAGAAAGGGGGGAAGATTTCTGATAGTTTAGACTTCTTATAATTTTGACCAGTAATATCATTTGCTCTTGTCTTGATTTCTTGAAGTTATAAAGTTGATATAATCATGCATGTTTCTGTGCCCTTTATGTGGCTGAATGAATTAAGGAAATTGAAGCTCCATGCCTTGGTTGGTGTTATCTATGTCATTTACATATTAGTCTATGTTGTAGATTTGCTAGTGTTGTGATTGGAAATGTTATTTGCTTTTGTCTTATTTTCTGGAATATGAAGTTCTACATAACTGAGTGTGACTTCTGTGCCTCTTATGTGATTTAAGGGTTCTATTAAGAAGATTGAACACTATGTCTTTATTGACAATTCCTATATCTCAACAAAATACTCCCCTATTGTGAGCCTCTATTTCTGTTATTCCAATCATTTACATTGATCATGAACCTGTCTGCTCTTAAATGTAATTGAATCATATAATAGTTTCTCTATGCTCAGGTTAGGATTAGGATTACTCTCAGGCACATCACCATAATTAGGTTTCAATTCTTGCATTTTGCATTTCTATTTAGTCTCCTATCCCTTTTCCCCAACACCTATAAAATAGAGGAGACCAGCTTCTTTAAAACCTGGAGGTTGTTTCAATCTGCATTATCCCACAGCTTGAAACTTCCCATTGTTGATTGGCTAAGACCTAGCACAATTTTATGCCATCAACAGTTTCTGGCATGCTCGATGGGACAAATCTTGAAGTTTATTTCAAGACCACATGAACCAGAGAGCTACGAGGAGTCAGAGTTATGGACCATTCACCAGATCACAATCTATTACAAATCCAGATATTCTTTTTCCACCTCTAGTAGTTATTCCAAGAAGAAGAGCTAAACAGTTTCTACCAGTACCGAACATGGGAGCCAACATCCCTCCAAGAAATTATGCAAGTTGGAACACTGGTAGCCCCTTAATCCTTCCAACACCACCAGATGTTTGGGATCCTATTACAGGAAATACTCTAAAGGCTCTACCTAGATTTAGCAGGCAAGACTCAAAAACACTTGTGGAACATCTTTAAGATGTATCAGATGTCTGTGCCATACATGGTGTCACGGACCAAAATGTGGCCCTAAGATTGTTAGCAACCTCATTCAAAGGGAAGGTTGTAGAATGGTATCGGTCTTTGACCCCAAATACCATTTCTACATGGGACTAGCTTGGAGATCTATTTTTTAAAAGATTCATAGAGAAGGGTGATAAGTCTTCCCTGTTACAGCAATTGATCACTATCTAAAGGGGACCTTAAGAGGACATGACTGACTTCAATACCAAATTCTAGAAAACTTGGGATAGAATCCCTATTTCAGGTAAGCCACCCCCTAGTATGGCCATAGTCTTCTATCTCAAAGCTTTAAATTTAGATATATCTATTATGATTCAGTCACTAGGAGGACACACTTTGTCAGTGGCTTATGCCCTTGTGGTCAGAGCTGAGAATCATCTGATTGATGCTGGAAAGTTACCTCTAAGACCTCCCATGCCTGTATTCCCAGAAATTACCTTACCCTTACCCCAAGAGGTTCCTAAGGCCGTAAGCCCACCTATGTCTATGTGTGCTTACCCTTCACCATCTACGAAGCAACCAACCCCCGCTCAATCATCTGAGATGGACGATATCAAGAGTATGCTAAGGACATTCTCCAATGAGTTGATTAATATGAAGAGGCAGCAGAATACTTTCCCTAAGCCCTCTTATCAAGGCTATCAAGGGAATAAGTTTTCATCCCAACCAAACCAGTATCAAGGACCTCCAAGGTAGACCAACAATCAACCATCAAATCAATTAGTTGATGTTCTCACACCCTCACAAACCATTCCTCCCAACTCAAATAGGGAGATGGTTCCAGGTCAGAATAATTATGTGGATGATACTAATGGTTGGTGTTTCCCTTGTAATGATGCTCACACCCATAGAGATTGTCCTAAGGGTAATATAAAGCAAAGGGTAGCTGAGCAGAGAAGAATGGATGGCTATTTTGCCACTACCAATAGCAGTCAAGCATACCAGTCTCTCGGCATGCATAATTTAGTTCTAGTGGCTCAGATGCAAGGAATGTCCTTACAATAGGAGGAAGAGATAGCCCTGGAACATGCTTTGTTCTCATTGGTTGAGGATGAATAAGTAGTCTTTTTAAATGAAGCATCCACCTCCCAAAGGCCAGTAGTGAAATCTAACTACTATACCAGGTTGAAGAGGAGAATGGTGGAGCAGCCTGAGATTGCAAGTGGTCAAGTCAAGAATAATCCTTCATCTCAAGGGAAAAAGAGTGTTGCTATTAGATAATAAGTGCTGCAACCAGTACAAAATCAACGGATCCTTGTCTAGATTTAAGAAAAGACAAGGTCTCTGTATTTCCAAAAAACTTAATCTTTGGTGCCGGTCAATGTAGTGGACCAATTAAAGAGGACTCCAACACAAGTATATATATGGGATATCTTGGTTATTCCTGAGTAAAAGACATTACTGTAAGAAGCTCTGCAAGGGCAAACAATGCCCAAAGGTACTAATACCAAGGGAGGACCTGCTGGAAAGGAAAAGCTCAAAGATTTGATTCCTCCAATGACAACAGCCTTTGTGAACAATGCAACACAAGTAAGTAAATCCAAACCAGAACCTTTCTATTTGACTCTGATAGTTGGAAAGAAAATTTTGCATAATGTATTGATAGATTCAGGAGCTAGCACAACTGTGATGCCTAAACAAATAGCTGATGCCTTGAAAATAAATTATGAACCCCTTGCAAAAGGAGTTATGCAGCTAGATGGCAAAACAATGTAAACCATAGGGAGAATAAAACAACTCCCCTTGTATTTATTCACATGTCCCAATGTAATCATCAACTAGGATATAGTCATCATAGATATACCTCACATCTTTGGTTTATGTTTATCTAGAGACTTCACCACAAAGATAGGAGGATATATGTCTCTTGACTAGTCTCACCTCATCCTGCGAACCAGATATGGTTCAAAAATGAAAATTCTATCTAAACCACTGTCCAAAGACCACATCACTAACGAACTGACAACAAGATTAGAAGCAGATCATGCCATGATAAATATATAAGAAATAATTTTTTTCAAAGAACTAGGAGACTAGACTGAGCATGATTAAGAAGAAGAAAATAGTCAATTGTTGGCTATGATGCATAGAGACCCGTATGGGAACTATGACTCTACTGGTTTGGGCACGTATGTTATTTTTGATGAGGATTAGGTAATCCCAAATGTTATAAGAGAAGAGGCACCTATTTCTCAAGATTCAGACGTCTGGACTTTGAATTTTGATGGGGCCAGAAGTAAACATGGTGCCGGAGCAGGAATCTGTCTTACTACTCCAAATGGTGATAAAATTTTAAGGGCTATCCAATTTAAATTTGATTGCACTAATAACGATGAATAATATGAATCTCTAGTACATGGGCTCCTATTATCCAAGAAAAAGGGGATAAAAAACCTAAGAGTAAGAGGAGATTTAGAATTAGTACTGAAGTAAATACGAGAAAAGGCAGCAACCAAGAATGTGAGAATGAGGTCCTACATGCATAGGATTTGGGATTTGATAAAGGATTTTGATGCCTTCAACATTGAAATCATTCCTAGAAGTCAAAACACTGAGGCTGATAGGATGGCTCAAATTGGCTCACAGTTTAACCCAATGACTAGCTTATTGGTTAACAATGAGTTAGTGAAAGTTATAGTGAGGCCAACCATCCCAGACAATGATGAAAATTGGCAAGTGTTTGAAAATGATGCTCAGATAGTCTCTTTCTTAAAATAATCAGATGAGTTTTCTGATTAGTTGAAAACCAAAATTGAAGAGGCATATGGTGATTAGGTTATTCAATTAAGGACTAATAAGCTCCCTAAAGGATTGATCACCTTAGAAAATTTGTTTGACCCAGAGGATGTAAGCCTGGGAAAGAAAAGGTTTTAGGTAGATGAGGCAGACTATTCTGAGGTAGAGGTGAGTGATGGAAAGAAGCTAAAAGTTGGGAATTTTGTAACTCAGGAAGAGAAGGAAAATTTAATCGAGTTGTGCCAAAAGTATGACAGGGTTATAGCCTAGATCTATGACGACCTTTATGGATACAACAGAGACATTATCCAGCATACAATAGAGTTGACTAAAAGATCCAAACCCATCAGGCAAAAATAAAGGCCAGTAAATCCAAGGATTGAGCCTCTAATGGTAAATGAGTTGCAAAAACTTCTAGATTCCAAAATAATATTTCTAATCAAGCACTCAACCTGGGTATCAAATCTAATCCTAGTTAGAAAAAAGAATGGAGATGTAAGAATATGTGTAGACTTTAGAGATATAAATAGAGCATCTCTGAAAGACCACTATCCCTTGCCCTCCATTAATAAATTTTGTAAACTATGGCTAGATCAGAGAGGTTTTCTTTACTTGAGGGTTTCTCTGGGTATAATCAGATTTGGCTCGCTAAGGAAGACCAGTATAAAACTACTTTCACCACCAAATGGGGGAAATTTGCCTACGTGAAGATGCCATTCAGCTTATAAAATATAGGAGATACCTTTCAATGGGAGATGGACATAGCTTTTGGTGAACTAATCAACAAGGTCATCCTGGTCTATCTAGACGACCTCACTATTTTCTCAAAAAATGTTGATGATCATTTTGATCATTTGGAATCTATCTTCAAGAAATGTCAAGATTTTGGGATATCATTGAATCCCAAGAAATGTATTTTTGTTGTGCCCCAAGGTAAACTATTGGGACACATAATGTCTAAGGAAGGGTTTCTATAGATCTTGAGAGAATTGTAGCTATAATGGACCTACCTGTCCCAGCGAATAAAAAGGTAGTCCAGTCCTTTTTGGGAAAGATCAATTTTGTCAGTAAATTCATATCTAATTTTTTAGGCTTGGTTAGGCCACTAACACTCTTGCTTAAAAAGGATCTGGTCTTCAAGTGGACTACAGAAGGAAGGCAAGCTTTTGAGGGGGTCAAGAAGGCCATCTCAGCAGCCCCAGTACTCAGGAATCCAATTTTTTCCAAGCCCTTCATGATGTATGTCTATGGAGGGGAGTCAAGTATTGTTATTGTCCTAACTCAAAAGAATGATAGGCTGGAGGAGGAGCACTCGATAACCTTTTTCTCAAGAACTCTCAGAGATTATAAGATTAGGTACAATTTTGTGGAAAGATAAGCCTATGCCATGGTGAAGGTCCTCAAGAAATTTAGGCACCTGATATCAGGGAGCAAAATTTTGATACTAATGGCTCACCCAAGTGTCAGAGAATACGTCATGGAGGGAGAGATTACTGA
The DNA here is from genome assembly GCA_037957365.1 of Torreya grandis. Taxonomy (NCBI): domain Eukaryota; kingdom Viridiplantae; phylum Streptophyta; class Pinopsida; order Cupressales; family Taxaceae; genus Torreya; species Torreya grandis. Next base: position 17,721 of record JARHVA010010667.1, on the reverse strand, counting down.
GAAAAGAGCCAATTGGATCACTAAGATTTTTGAATATGATGTAGAGGTCAGACCCACCAAGATAATCAAGGGCAGGGGTCTATGCCAATATATCAACCTAGAGTTGAGAAAGATGTTACCTAAGGAAGCAGATTCAAAAGAAGAGTCAGAGACAGTACTGAAGTTACAAGAGGTCGATCTGGAATCCTGGGTCACTAGCAGGATTCAATTCATGAAAAATGGGATTTATCTGAGAGAACTCCCTAGAAATAAGAGAAGGTATTATAGGATATAGGGAGTTCATTTTGTTCTAATTGAACAAGTCTTCTTCAGAAGGAATTCTGATGGGAAATTATTAAGATGTGTGGAATAGTCTGAGGCCAAAAAGATACTGCATGAAATGCATCATGGAGCATCAGGGGAGCATTTTTTTGCAAAGACCACAACCATAAATATAAGTGAGGTAGGATATTTTTGGCCTAATTTATTTTTATATTGTTATCATCTGGTTAGAAATTGTCAATCCTACCAGTATTATGTGGGGATGAAGAGGAATGCAGCCATGCCCCTCAGTCCTATAGTTATGGATGAACCTTTTGCTCAATGGGGTTTTGACTTCATTGGGATGATAAATCCAGTATCCAGCATGGGTCACAAATGGATATTGAATTCCATGGACTATTTCACCAGATGGATTGAGGTGGTCCCACTTAAAGAAGCAACAAAAAATGTGATCCTAGATTTTCTAGGGGATATTGCTACTCACTTCGGGGCTCCTCACACCATCATATCAGATAATGCTAAAGCATTCTTGGGGTCTAAAGTATTTGGATTTGACTTAAGACATGGAATATATCTGAAAACTTCATCTAAATATTACCCTCAAGGTAATGGTTTGGTAGAGTCAACCAACAAGAACCTGATAAGACTCATCAAAAGGATAGGGGCTGACCATCACAAAGAGTGGCATAAAGTGCTTAATCTAGCACTATGGGCTGATAGAATCTTGCCTAAATAGGTAATCAAAATGTCTCCATATGAAATGGTATATGGAAAGTCTGTCATGATTACCCTAAGCTTGGAGATTCCTACTCTTCAGCTGATCAAACAAATCGAGATTGAAGAAAATGGCCCCATGCAGGTCAGACTCATAGAACTTCTGGAAGTTCAAGAAAAGAGGGACATGGCCCATGATTCATTGATCAAGCACTAAGGAATGGTTAATAATTATTTCGATAAAAGGAATTCAAATCCTAATTTTGAAGAGGGCTCGATTGTTTTGAAATGGGATGCCAGGGCCACTAAGCTGGGTTAGCATACCAAATTTGAAGCACTATGGACTGGTCCGTATAAAATTTGCACATGCAAGGAGAAGAATTATTTTGAGCTAGAGTCAATGGAAGGAGAACCGAAAGAGATTCTTGTAAATGGAATCTATTTGAAATGTTTCTATTGACTTGGGTCTCTCATGTATTATAGTTAGATAGTTTCCCTTCTTTACATTATTTTTTCATTGTTTTCTTGCTTTGTTTTTGAATAAGTGTTTTAAACATTAGTCGACGGCTCTTTTGAAGCTGTAATTTTCACAATTTTGATCGAGCGGGAGTCAAATTCTTTTTGAGCAGGCTCAAAAGCCCTGATGGTTGCCAATAATTTTAGAGTAGTTTCCTACTCTACACCAGATTTAATGTATTTTGGGTTCGAGCACTACAATTTTGGTTCCTTCACATCTTTGATGAAGCAGCAGAGTTTTGGAGTAGAGGACAGGTTCATTTTTGCCTAAGTGTCAAAGTGCAACAGAGGCTACCAAGTGTCATCCTCAGAACATGGTCCCTTTTTGCTCCTTTTTCTCTTTCCATTTCAATTTTGGCCTAAGTTTTGGATTCAAGTGGAAGCGGCCAAGTGTCAGTTTCTGGGAGATGAAGATGGACAGCTGGCGACTTTTGAGGACTTTGTTGTGGCTTTTCAAAAAACTATGGAATGTGTCACGTGTCTAATAGCAGTTAAGCAGAATGCACCACATGTCAGCATCTAAATCTCATAGGGGCACCCATGTTTCATTCTACCTTTTAGTAAGGACTTTCAATGGACCAAGTAGCATAGAGAGCAGAAAGTGCCAGGTGGTAGTTACGAAGGCCCTAAACTATCCTTTTGAGGAAGAAATAAAAGTCACCATGTGTCGACTGTCGAGAGACTTTATTTCAATGCCTGGGTCCAGTGCTCTCCTTCAATGCATAAGGGCATCATTTAATTTTGATTAAAATACTAAAGTACAGTAGAGGCTACCAAGTGTCACTCTCTGAGTCCCTCTCTACTCCGTCTCCAACAGAAGTGGAAGGCACCGTGTGCCCCTGGATGAAGAAGCGGAAGACACTATGTATCTTCCTGGAAGTAGCAGAGGCTGCCATATGCCAATTTTTGAGAAACTATCTTTGAGTTTTGTTGCTAAATAAAGGTTGTGGTGGGCCCTAGATGTTACTTCAAAGTCTGTGGAAGCTGCCAAGTGTCGCCATCCGTAAGAGTCTAATATGAGTCCTGAATAAAACTACGGCAAAACCAAAGAAAAGGAGAGGAGTCATGCATCTTCGGTGGATCTGGTGGAAAGTGCCAAGTGTCATTTATTGATGACTAGAGGATCTTCAAAAAATTGACTAAGTGTCCTCTCCCTTTTCAAACATAACAAGGTGTTATGTATATTTGTTGCCGCAAAGAGAAGTGGAGGGAAAATCGGCTGGAGTTAATTCGAGTAGATGGAATAGTTCATCTGGTAGATTTTGGGAGCCCCCCCACAGCATTGAAGGCACCATCTGTTTGTCCCCTATGAGTGAAGGATAGATAGGATTGAGCATGAAAAGGGATGATGAAAGGAAGGATCCGAGGCTATAAATGGGAAAGGTTTGTAAGAAGAAAGGGGGGAGATTTCTGGTAGTTTAGACTTCTTGTAATTTCAACCAGTAATATCATTTGCTCTTGTCTTGATTTCTTGAAGTTGTAAAGTTGATATAATCGTGCATGTTTTTGTGCCCTTTATGTGGCTAAATGAATTAAGGAAATTTAAGCTCCATGCCTTGGTTGGTGTTATCAGTGTCATTTACACAGTAGTCTATGCTGTAGATTTGCTAGTGTTGTGATTGGAAATGTTATTTGCTTTTGTCTCATTTTCTAGAATCTGAAGTTCTACATAACTGAGCATGACTTTTGTGCCTCTTATGTGATTAAAGGGTTCTATTAAGAATATTGAACACTATGCCTTTGTTGACAATTCCTATATCTCAGCAAAAGACTCCCCTGTTGTGAGCCTCTATTTTTGTTATTCCAATCATTTACATTGATCATGCACCTGTCTGCTCTTAAATGTAATTGAATCATATAATAGTTTCTCTGTGCTCAGGTTAGGATTAGGATTACTCTCAGGTGCATCACCATAGTTAGGTTTCAATTCCTACATTTTGTGTTTCTGTTTAGTCTCCTATCCCTTTTCCCCAACACCTATAAAATAGAAGAGACTGGCTTCTTTAAAACTTGGAGGTTGTTTCAAGCCGCATAGTCCCACAACTTGAAACTTCCCATTGTTGATTGGCTAAGACCTAGTGTAATTTTATGCCATCAATAGTTATAATAAAGACCATCTTAATCAAACTCATCTTACTTGCCATGGTTTTGATAAGACTAATCAAAAGCCACTTGGTTTTATTTGGCTTCCATTAACCATAAGACCTAAGACCATTCAAACCAAGATTATGGTCCTTGATCTCCCTTTATCTTACAATATCCTTCTTGTTCATCCATGGACCCATCAAATGTGAGCTATTACGTCTTATGGTAGTCAATGTATTCAATTCTTACATAATGGAAACTAGTATAAGCATGAAGTTGATCCCAATCCATAGAGTATCTAGCTTCCTAATCCTAAACCTTAATATCGTATTCCTACAGATACTAAGATTAACAATACTCCTTTACCCAATTTCATCAACATGAGTCCTAATCTATAGTTACTCTTATAGACTCTAATGATGATGAACCCAATGAATTACAACACACTTGAAATACTAACAAGTTTCTTCCATATATTTCACAATGTCTTCCTCCTTCTCTATTACCAAGAGATCATATTGTTCCTCTTATGGATGAGATTAAAAAATTCCCCATCCATACAATTCTCAAGATCCTTCTTTACCATAATATTCCTTTAATTTTAATGATTTTAGAGTGGCTAAATTATTTCAAGATCCTCTCATCATGTCTCCTCATACATTCAATAATATGGGGATTTCACCTTTTGAAAATCCCCCTGATTTTCAAGCTTGTATGATTTCTCCAACATATGATGATAACTATATCATGGCCTAAGCTTAATATAGAGCTTTGGATGTCCAACATTATCATAAAGCTTTAGCCCAAATTCATGATTTTAATCAGGATGTGCATACCATTTTTGTAAATTATACCTTAGATATTGAGGGTCATGTGCCTCCCATCAATCCTCCTCTTATTGATACTCCTTGGGTGGTGGAATAAATTATACCTTTTAAACCTCCAAAATTTCCTACACATTTGGATCTAATCATTGCATCCAATCCTTCTCCCATCACTGAATCCACCGATATTCTAATCTCTTCTATTCCATCTACTTTTACTCTTAAAATTATGCTTGATACCAAGGTAACTTATGTCCATCAGATTCATTCTAAATATGATGATCAACGTAATAAAATTTTAGATCTTAAAGTAGATGTCGAATATTATGGTCCTATTCCTACCTTTCCTAGTGACAAATCTATTATTGAGTTACTACATGCCTGTGAACCTCAACTTCCTTAGCAACATCATAAAATTGGAAATTTCAAGACTAAAACTCTTTGCTTCAACAACTTAATCTCTATCATTGATCATAAAACAAATCTAATTTCATCCTTACCTAATGCACCATATCACTTTCAAGATGGTAATTCCATGTTTATTAAAGAAACCACTCACATCAAATATGATACCCCATCTTGACCTCGATTGATTACTATTTTTTGAGATATTTTACCTATAAAATATGATAATTTTATATTATTCTTTTACAAATATCATAAAGATTTTGCTTGGTCCTACGAAGACATGCCTAGTATTGACCCTAGCATTGTGGTAGATAAAATCATTACTTATCTTGATGCCAAGCCAGTGCATCAAAAGAAAGAAAATTTTGACCTAAAGTTTCAACCTTATGTCATAAGGAAATCATCAAATTACTTGATTCTAAATTTATCAAACCAGTGGATTATTCTAAATGGGTGTCCAACATTGTTCTCATTCAAAAGAAAGTCATTATGGTTATTTGTAGTTAAATTGATTTTCATAATATTAATCTTTATTTCCCCAAGGATAGCTTCCCCTTACCTTCAATAGATGCCATCATTGATTCCATGGTTGGTTATGACATGTTATCTCTTATGGATGGTTTCTTAGGATATAATTAGATTCGTATCTCTCTTGAAGACCAACATAAGACTAATTTCACCATAAAATGGGGCATCTATTTCTATGTCAAAATGACCTTCAGTCCTAAGAATGCTAGAGCTACTTACCAATGAGTAATGACTCACATCTTTCACAATATCATTCAAAAAATTATTGAAACTTATGTGGATTATCTTATTGATAAATCCAAGCATCATAAGAATCATCTTTCTGATCTTGCTATCATCTTTGATCATTTATTTAAATATAAAGTTAGACTTAATCCTTACAAATGTGTCTTTAGAGTCACATCTAGAAAATTATTAGAATTTTTAGTCTCTCTTCATGGTATTGATGTTGATCCTACCAAAATTAGTGCTATCATCAACATGCCTATTCCTCATTCTATTCTTGACATTCATACTTATTTAGGCAATCTTGGGGCAATTAGATGATTCATCCCTAAAATGGCATATCAAATTCACTCTATCAATTCCCTTCTCAAGAAAAATACTACTTTAGAATGGATAGATCCATATCAAAAATCCTTTGATAACATGAAAAAGTCTTTGCTTCATCCACCTACACTTCATCCTCCTTCCAATGATAAACCTTTGATTCTATATACTTCTTCCACACCTATTTTAGTTGGGGAAATGCTTTCCCAATAAGATGATATGGGAAGAGAGTATGCTATCTACTACATTATTCAAGGCCTCATCAACTATGAAACACGTTATGCTAAAATTGAGCATGATTGCCTCATTATTTTTTTTATGGTTTAAAAGATTCATCATTATATACTTTGCCAAACTACTTATATCATTATTCATTTTGACCCCCTTCAGCATTTATTATCCTAAGATTTTCTTCCTGGAGATAGAATTGGCAAGTGGATGGTCCTCCTTATGGAATTTGATCTTCCCATCATCACTCAAAAATATTTTAAAGGGAAATTTATACCTAACCAATTTGTTGTAGATCCCGTTTCAACCACTTCTTCCCTTCAAGATGACTTTCTAGATGATAATATCCTTTACATTAAAGATCTTAATCAAGATATCTCTCTTAAAGATTACTTTCATATCTTTATCATTGATCTTGAAGTCAATAACCTTGAAGAATCTTCACTCCCTTTGGTAATACTAAAACAAAGGTAGTTATGAAGGATCTCCCTAAAATCAATGTTGATTTGTATGAGGATAATTGGACCCTTCACTTTGATCGTGCTAAATTCCTTTAAAGAGCTAGGGCAGGTTGCATTCTCACTAGTCCTCTTGGTTAGATCATTCCTTTAGCTTTTAAATTCACCTTTGATGTCACCAATAATATGGCTAAGTATGAAGCTCTTATCTTAGGCATGTGAGCTGATCTTTATTTACACATTCAATACCTTTATGTTTTAGGTGATTCTTAAATTATTTACCATCAAATTAATGATGACTATCAATGTAAAAGTGAGAACCTTATTACCTATCATCAAATTTCAACCACTCTCACTAATTATATTATCTCTTTCACTATTGAGCCTATTCTTAGAGATCAAAATTCCACTCCTGACTTTGTTGCCTCTTCATGTTCTCTATTTCATCCACATCAATTTCTTTTTTATCCTTCTTTCCATATACAAAAAAAAAATCTCCATCTTCAAATCAACCATTGAATTCACTTATCTGACATATTGAGGCTATTACCATTAGACAAATCCCTTGGTATAAAGACATCATTTAATTCTTAGAACACCAAACCTATCCTCTTAATTTAAATTCTCGTAAAAAGACACACATTTGTAAACAATATTTTAAGTATGTATTTTGACACAACATCCTTTATTATCACAATGTTGAAGGTACCTTGCTCCATTGTGTTATTCAAGATGAGTTCCCTCATCTTCTTGAATAAACACATGGGGGTATTTGTGGTGGTCATTGTAGCAGACATGCTACAACACACAAATGCCTATGTATGGGTTACTTTAACCTACTCTTGAAAAAGATGCAATTGGATATGCTAAAAAATTCACTAATTGTTAGATTCATGATGATCTTATCCATTTACCTCCTACTAAGCTTAAAACTATCAAGTCTCTATCGCCATTCTCCATATGGGGATTTGATCTCATTGGTAAACTTCCTCACTCCTAAGATGGGCATGTATTTATCATCACTGCTACTAAATATTTTACCAAGTGGGTAAAATCCATACCCCTCATTAACATAATTGGTCCTACCATTTCTAAATTTATTCTTAACCAAATTATTTACCACTTTGGCATTCCCCATACCATCATTTTTGACAATGGTGGTAACTTCAAAAATAAACATGTTAAATAGCTTTGAAACAAATTCAAAATCAATCACAAGTTTTCCATGCCTTATCATCCATAATTAATTGGTAAAGCTAAGACCACCAATAAAATTATCAACAAAATTATCCAAAAGACAATTTGTTAAACCCACATAGACTGGCATATTCATCTTCACCCTACACTTTGGGCCGATCAAACTAGCATATGCAGTGCCCGTAGGGAAACTCTATTTTCTCTAGTCTATGGTTCTGAGTCAGTTCTTATTTTAGAATTTGAACTTCCTTCTTTTTGTATATCTCTTCATAACATTATTCCTAATGAATAATTATGTGAAGCTTTCCTTCATGCCCTTGATCTACTTGATGAACATCATCTTTTCACCTTACAAAAAAATTGCCAATACAAGGCTCGCATCACTAGATAACATAATAAACATGTTAAATTTTGTAATTTTAATGTTGGTGATCTTGTCCCTAAATTAGATTACACCCATGACAAAAAATGAAAATATGCCCAAAAATGGTGGGGCCTATATTTAGTTAAAGACATTCTTGGTCCAAGCACTTATCATCTTCAAACCAATGAAGGCCATGTTTTCAAAGAACCCACCAATGCTCAATTCCTCAAAAAGTACTTTGCCTAAACATTTAATTCTTGTCATGTTTTCTATCTATATCTATTTAATAGTTTTGATAGGTTACCTAAGCATGGGTCTCTCCCTCTACAATAGCTTCCTTCCTTTTGCAAACTTTTAGTCCTCCCTTTTGGTCTTTTGGTTTCTTGATGTACCATAGTATTATTTATCTTCTTTTATTTTCTCTTGTTTTTCACACCCCTTAGGTTGTTATTTTATGACTTTATTTTTAAGACCACAAATAGGACCCGACATCCCTCACAAAACCATCATCTTTTATTTATATTTCTTTTTTTGGTTGCTTCTTGTCAATGTTTTTTAGCATCCCTTGGGTTTTTCTTTTGTGAGTTTCTTTGTAAGACCATAGATAGGACTTGAGATCCCTCAAAAAGTTACCATCTTTTTTCTCATCTCTTTCACTTTACTTCTCTCTTGCTTATCAGCACCCTCATGGGTCTCTTGTTTATGAGTTGTTTTGTAAGACCATAGATAGGACCCGACCATCCTCATAAAATTACCATCTTTTCATGTTCTTGATCCTTGTTCTCAAATTTAAGCTTTTGATTCTTTTGATAGATGAAATTTGAATAATAATCTATGTTAGCATGTTTTCCTTCATTTCCCTCTTTCTTATGATAAGGAATCACACTTTACTTTCATTGTATCCCTCTTTTCCCTTTGTCACATTTTTTGTGATTTGAACAAATTCAAATTGTTCCATGTGTCATTCCTCCTAATTTCCCCTTCCTTTCATCCCCACTTTGGATAAAACAAGGTCAAAGTCAATATAACACTTTTATTTCACCTAGATTTATGAGACTTTTAAACCCCCTGATCTTTGAAGTTTCTCTCTCTTAGCAACCTTATCCCAAGTATTCAAATGAAAGTCATCTTTAGAACCCATGTTTAGTTTTCCAAATCCATATGGAGGAGGAATAGAAAAATCCATCAAGAAAGTTAAAGGCCAAATCATTTTAAAAAAGGTAATGATATCTAAAGGGAAACATATAAATCTCAAAAGTCAAAGTCACACCATTAGATGTGATTAAAATCACATCTCCTATCTCTAATTGAAGCTCAAACTCCATAGTCAGCTTCACATAGGGCTAAAGTCCTTTGGGGTGTGGTAGGCTAGTCTATTGGAATAGGGGATTTCAAAAAAATCTATGATACTACCTACTTTCTCATGCAAGTACCCAATCTTTAAAGTAGATCAACAGCTCTATAAGGGGTCCTAAATAATGGGGAACATGTCATGGAGAGGTGGGTCTAATTTAATTTTCATGCACTTAACCTTCATGGGATGATATATATAATCCATTTATTGACCCAAGAATTGTGTCTCTAAGAGAATTTATTCTTGGTCCTTAAGGTCTAAAGTCTTCTTATTTTGACAAACCTAATTTGATTGTCTTAACTTCGATAAAGAGTTCCTTTACCTTGGTTTTTCCTTCATTATCCCCTCCACCCATTTTATTTCCCTACCTTGATAGACAAATTGTGATTCCAAATCTATTTTCCCTTCTTTAATTCCTTCTTCTTCACCTCTTAAAAAATGTGCTATCACTACTTTATTTTAGTTTTATCTATCCTTAGAGCAAAACAACATGTTTGAGCACCTATGGATTTATTCTTTATTTACACAATAATTTTACATTTACTAAACTTACTTTACTTTCCTTTTACCATTTATCATGATTTTGTTGTCTTATTGTCATGGACACCTGAGTTCATACCCTTTTTCGATTATTAAGTGTGGTTGGCTTGTTACTTCTCACTCTATAATGTTATTTTCCCTTTTTTTCATTTTTCCTTTTTCCATTGATGATTGAGATGTGGATTGTTACTTCTCACTCATCGATGTTTTTTTACCATTTTGTTTAGTCTATTTCCATTTGATTTTTTTGTTTTACCATCCTATTTGACATGTATCATTGGTTTGACTTGGTGAGTTTGCCTTCCTTACTTAAGGATAGTTTGTTTGAGTATTTTGGCCTTTAGTAGCCTTGGATTTTTAGGTACCTAATTTACTCTTATTGCTTGACTTGGTCATTTGGTCTAACATAGCACCTGTCACCCCAGCTTGCCAAATTTCCCAAGTACATCCCATCCTCATAACACCAACTATCTTTGCTTTTATTGTGTTTGTTTGTTTTTTCTCTTTAGTTTTATATTCTTGGGTTTGTCAAAAGTAGTCTCTACACCCTACACAATCAAAACTAAAAACATAATATACAACCATCTCATGATAAAGGTAAGTTAAGGTACGCATCATGTTTACTTTTTAGTTATTTACTTTTTAGATTAGTTTCACTATTAGTCATTTAATTTTAGTTATTTTTACTTTAAAATACTTCAATTTTTTTTATCATCAATATTGTGTGTGTCCTTATGTCTTTTCTCAAAGCACCATCCCCTATTACACCTTAGTGACACATGATGAGATACGAGTGGGGTATATTTCTACACATAATATTTTCAAAATTTTATCAATTACTGATGCTTTACATCTTGTAGGAACCCATCAAGACTTAATTTATTTGAGTGCACACCCTAAGGGGTGCACCAATAAAGGGGTGGGAAAAAATTTTGTGCTTCATAGGACTATTATCCCTTCTTGCCACATTATTACCAATCTAACTAGATCCCAAAACCATTCCCTCAGCTACTTCTCCTCCCTTGAGTATTACTCTAGTTTTTTCCTCTTTCATTCCTCCTTTTTTGTCTTAAACTCATTTTGGACTATCAGTTAAATTGGGTCGATTAGGTCAACCCAGTACAATTTAGTGATATTCTTTACTTTCTTAGCTAGTTATCCCTTTGGTTGACCTAGCTTAAAGTTGGTAAATTATCCCTAAAAATACACTGGGTCAACTGGGTTGACCCTATATAGTTGATATTCCTAAAAGGATTTAGGGAAATATCTACCTATATATACAAGATAATTTTGATCATTATTCATATTTGTAATCAAGAGTTATTATTCATTCATGCTTCTTCATAGTATGATCTTCCACCATTCTACTTAAGGAGACTTAGCTTAAGTTTCTTATTTGGATAATCTAATCTTGTGGATAAGTCTTGAATTTTTGGTCTTTCTTATTGATCCTTACAAACCACAACAACATCTTGTGAATCCCCTTTAGCCAAGGGAGAGACTAAGTCTCAACGGTTTCACATTTAGGGAAGTATATTCTAACTTTTTTGTCCTCTCTTTTAGTAGATATAAGTAGCATAAGTGTTGGCTTGAATAATACTATGTTTCATATTTTATGTATTAGGGTGTTACTCATACCTACTTTAATTGAAGTTTCCTATACATGTTTATTTTATTTCTTCTAATCCCCACTTTATGCTACAAGCTTTGGTGTGCACTAGATTAGATTTTACTTTCTTTCTATTAGAATAAAGTGAATATTTTAAACCTTAGGACTCCATTAGGTTTTTTGTGTGATTATGTTAGACTATACACTTTGGAACCCTTCCTAGCATTATGTGTTATGACAAGTGATACAAGTCATCCCTTAATCGAGTCTAGTAAATCCCCATATTGGTAATGATCTCACTTAACAAGTGTATCCCAATTAGAAGTGTAGGTGTGATCTATCTTACCTAATCTAGGATTAATTCATAGACAATGTGCATTTATGATTGCATAAACAAATGTATAGTACCCTAAAATCATATAATTTTTAAATGAAATGTATCTCAATGGTTAGAATAAGTGATTTAATACAAGTTATTACTCTAAAGGGATTGATATAAATATAAGATCAACCCTCATTCATTCCTCACCTAACAAAAGATCAAAGATATTAAGGCCACTTATAAAAAGTAATCTATCAAGAATTAAATTAAATAAATCTTCCCTATTTCCATACAAATCATAGGTGCATCAGATCTACAGGTCGAAGTGCTAAATGAACAACCCAATATCATGATTTTCCAAGTTTTAGGCTAGGTCATTATTGTACTTACTTTTCACATATTGTATGATTCAAATACAATCCAACAATAGTGGTGAATTGTCATGTCCCCTTTTTCATGGACATTGACAGACTTGATGATTAGTCTATTATGCGACCTTCGTAGGCTGATAGGATGGATAGAGGGTCATGATGGAGATTGGATTGGCTTTGATTTGTAGAATTCCTATAGTTGGCTTTCATTCAAGCTATTTCAGACACATTTGGCCTGAGCTCCTATTATTTACGAATATTTGACATGCAGTGGAGCACCTTTATTTTGGTATGGTCATGTGCGGAATCACTCCCTGGTTCACCAGCTTTGAACAATTCGAGGATCCGACATGTATTGAGGGAGATATTAATATTTGATTGATTTAATCAAATATTAATTATTTAGCCTATTTTTAATTAGAAACCCTAATTCTAATTTAAAAAACCATAATTAGGGAAAGCATATCTTTTTGAGGGTATAAGGGTTTCTCATGGAGGCCATTATGGATTATGCATATGATTATTGATTTTGATACTGAAGAATTCTTCTGTGAAGACTGAGCCAAGGGTTCCAAGATTCCATTGTAGTGGAGAACGTCAACTCTTCATTGTGTGCGATTCAGAGGCTGTGAAATATCAGCTGATCTATTGCCAAAATTGAGAGATAGCTTCATCCAGAAGTTATCACAGAGGTTTACAAATTTGAGAGGTAATTTCATACAGAAGTTGTCACAGAGCTTTCCAGGTATTTCTTTATTTAGTTTTTTGATTCAATAAATTATACAGATAGAGATATTTTATATTAGAGCCATATACTTTCAGATAAGGGGTTAAAAACAGACAGGTTGTGCTAAATCGATGGCCATACAAAGTCCGTACTGGTCTGTACAGTTCCACCCAGACATCGACCTCGGCCGATAGAGATCCCTAGTGACCGACATCGGCTGACTGAAGACCGACGTCGGTAGAGAAGGACCGACAGTGACTGACGTCGACAGTATATCGACCGACGCCGGTGACTGTGTGTTCGACATAGTAGGCCAAGACGTACCAGATCTAGATTTCTTTCCAAGTTTGCAGAATATTTAGGCTATTAAGGCTGTACTTTCAATATTCTTTGTATACTTGGCAGAGGACCTCTATTGTAAGCATATGAGCAAATAAATAAGAAATTATACTGTGATTTATTTATCTATTTAAAGATATTTTTGCAGAAATATAGATAAGCAATTTAGAGTTTGTTTTGGTATCTGAAGGGATATTACAGTGGTATCAAAGCTTTTGCTTAGAAAAATGAGCCCCTAAGTAAGGGACATTACATGAATTATAAGATTTTGAGGACCTCTTTTATATCATTGGATATTTAGGCATCACCCTTTAATAGTGGATTCTTTGGGGTCATATTGACACCATTTTCTCACTAACCCATTTCCCATAAGGTTACTATGGAGATGGAGAACTAGGGTTTTGACATTTTACAATGAGTAATATTCTATGACCTAGATTTGAATACACTAGATTAAAGGAAAGTAAAACATAGAATCATCTAGGTGGTGTCATCCTTTTCTAGTAGGTATTCTATATAGGAAACTTACATCAAACACAAATAGTAGAATCAATGCAATCATCAAAGGCTAACATTACTGTCTAGAGCTCTAGAAGTGTTAAATATAGAATCTAATAACTATTATAGAATCTCCTTCTAGGGTGATTTCTTCCTATTTTATATCTAGAACTATATTAACATTTATAAAAACTTAGTACATTACTTATTTGTCATTTTTATATCTAGCATAGTTTTAATTTTCATATTTAAACTATCTCAACATAATAAATTTAGTATGTGCTTTAACATCTAATTGATCTAATATAGATATGATTATCAACCTTGTGCCATTTAATTTATATATAACCCTTTAATTAAATATAAGTTTAATGATAAGTCACTCTAGATCACATTTTAAGGTTAAAAATTTGGTGAACTTGACCTTTGTTTATTGAACCAAAACCCTAGTTTTTATATTAGGGTTTTTACCTTCTTAAAAATTTCATTTTAGATTTATATATTTCATTTTTAGATCTGATTTCTCTCTTACTTATATGGGAATAACTTAGGAATGCTTAATTATATATTTTCTCTGGCCCTAGTGGTTGTGTGCTTCATAGTTGTCTTCAATATTACAAACCTTATGGAATCACTAACATAATGCCATTAATGGAAGCTCCCTTATGATCATTTATTTATTCCACCTCATAATAAAGATATTTCATATAAATATCTTGTAAAATATCAAAAACATGATAGGTCATCTTTTTATTACAACTATGATAATGAAAAAAATCAATGATGCAAATGAGAGAATAAATGAACAAATTAGTGATCATGATGTTTATACTATTGGTTATGAATGTGATAAAATGCCTATTGGTTATGACACCTCTCTTATTCATCTATTTTGTGATAATGAAGAGCTAGCTGATATGAAAAATTATACCATTACTAATGTTTAAAATCAAAATATTTCATCCATACCCTCTTTAATTATTTCAAAAAATGAGTGTGATTCTCCCCTTTCCAATGTTGAAAATGTCAAAGAAGTTAAATGTTCCTCCTTTATATCTCATAATGAAAATATTGATGAAATCAAGTGTGTGATTTCTTTTCCAAGTAATATTAATGTTGGAAATTATTTTCCCTATTTGGATGATCCAAATGAAAATATCTAAATTTGTCTTTCCCCTCTAGTTGGTCATGAGAAAAAGTTATGTCCTTTGTCTCCCATTATCGTGCATGAGGAAAGAAATTATAGTGCATAATAAAATCACAAGTAATTACTTAAACAACATGCATTTATTGGGGACAAAAATAAAATACCAAGTATATTTCATGCATCATTTTCAAAGAGAAATTCATATAATATAGAAAATCAAAAGTAGAATTACATCTTCTCTCCCTTCTTTACAAAGTAAAACTAAAAGTGAACATTACACTCTTCCCTCTCATGAGGCTAGGAATGAAATATAAAATGTTTCATTTATTCCCTCCTTTATACTTTATAATAAAAAATACCAAACTATTATAATTTTAGTTCTTTCCTCTACTCAAGTTCAATGTCAAGACATTTCAAATGGCATAACACCTCGTAATGAAAATGATACCAACTTTTGTGCAATCTAGAATGATATATTCACCTCTTTAACCATGGATACCCATTTACAAAATGAAAAAAAAACATGTGATGATCCTCCTAACCCTAATAAGACTGATATCTCTCATCCCTCTAGCCAGGTCCAAAATATCACTTATCCAAGTAGTAAGGTAGCCCACCCTATAGTTTAAAATGAAGGCAATCAATTTTAAATACTTAGGTTTTGTGCTTGTGAATCCATAAAATATCAAATAAATATTATGAAGAAGCTAATAAAGGTGTTACAAAAACAAGTTACATACCTAAATAATCCAACACATGCTAATGTTAATCATGTCTTTGCATTCCCATATAACAATGTTGTGCCCAAAAATGTTTCCTATCCAAATGAAAAGAAAAAATAGACCACATACAAAATAAGTGATTCCAAATGTGACCAAAAGGATATTAAGAGTCCAATTGAAATATTTAGAGACATGTTTTGAAATAAAGTGATCAAATTACCTCCTTCACATCCTATAAGGAGATCCAAGTACTATTTTGCATATCATATAATGCAAGGGCATCATACATATTATTTTTTTACATTGGAGAGATAATTTCAAAGTCCAATATAGTGGTGATCCTATCATTGATACATCAACCAATAAAACCAATTAAAATATGTGTACCTCTCACAAACCACAAGTACACAAACAACAAATATGGGTACCAAAGAAAAATTCAAAGTAAAAATAATTAAAAATATCAAAATTATAACTAGAAAAGGTTCAAAATGAAAATTCAGATAAATAAAAGGATACATATTTACCTCTTAGTAATGATACTCAATTTTCCAAACAATATAATTTTGGAATGAAATATTTATGTAAATTTGGTTATCATTGCCAAGGATTGGGAAAACATTCCCAAGGCATTACTCATCCTATTTCCACATATGATCAAAATTATCATCAAGGAGTTGGCTATATTAAAAATACCAATGAAAATCATTCAAAGAAACATTTTTCCAATGCATAATAACAACTTAAAAATGAGAACAAGTCAAAAAATAAAGCACAAATAGAAAATGCACCACTAAAAAAAGAGCAATGGGCACATTAAGTGTTCAAAATAGGATTTCTAGAAAAAGGTTACAAAGAAAGAGGCACTTGATAAATATAATTTTTTTAATATGGTTAAAAAAGGGGAAAATATAAGCCATTCCTCATATCAAAACACTTATACTCACACTACTCATATAGATGGTGTATAATCTATAGATGAATAGTTCAACAAACCATGTTTTGATACACTTAATAAATTACCACATGATCATTAAAGTAGAGATTTATTGTTTCCATTGAATTTTCATTGCATATTATGATTAACTCAATTATCACTAAATCAATGTCAAATATCCAACTTTGGGTTGAAAAGTTTCAAATGTATCAAAAGAAACTAAAAATACAAAAAATTTCAAAAACACTTTCAACACTTACATGCTATATTATCTCCTTGGCACCTATGTGTTAGTTCTATGTTGATGGATGACATATTTAGTTACTATCAATTCTTATCTTTTCATCACCTCAAATGGGGCAAATATTAGTGGGGGTATGTCATAAAGGCATGTTATCCACACTTATCATAATTTTTATATTCGTTACAGGTATGATTTAAAAGCATGTTATCCACACTCATTAAATATATAGTACTTATATCAACTTTTATATTTAGTGGGGGCATGTCATTTGGGCATGGCTTCCACACATTTAAAATTCTTAGTTTCAGTCAAGGAATTCTTTGGAAGCATGTTCTCCACACTTATTCAATATTTAACAGCTATAGATTACAGGGGGGCATGTTTTGGAAACCTATCCTCCACATTGATACTTATATTAGTTTCCATTTTTATCCATATATACTGGGGGCAAGATTGGGAATCATGTTCTCCACACCTACACAATTTTATGAATTGGCCAAAGCACACAGTTATATACTTCAAATTCTTAGTTGTGGTAGAAATTTATACATTGGTACTATTTTTATATATGGTTTCAACATAAGACATATCTAAGGTACATATACTATGTAACATGTGCCTAATATTAAAAAATCTAAATCTATTTTAGATTCCAAAACTCTTCTATGGACTATTACTAAATCATAGAATTTTTCTTATTAATACCATGCTGATTTTTAGAAACTTTATGTAGCCAATCTACTAGAGTAGTTGGTTCACTTTTTTGTATGGTTGAGGTG
>JARHVA010010666.1:97500-142927 GCA_037957365.1 Torreya grandis | reverse complement strand
TCAGTATAATCCCATGCTTAACAATTGGTATTAGAGCAGGTTCCTTTTTGAAAAAGTTTTACAACTTGAAGGTAGATTGGAAAGCACGATGTTGGGTCACAAGAAGGATTTTCTACAAATAAGGCACCTTTGTTTGATGGAACAAATTATGATTTTTGAGCATGAGAATGAAGGTTTATTTGATGGCCCTTGGATTTGACATATGGAAAGCAATAGTGGAGGAATATGAAGAGCCAAAGACATCTACAATTACTCCAACAGAAAAGAAGGCAAGTGAATGTAATGCTAAAAATTTGAATGCTATTTTATGTGGTTTATGTGAATTTGAATTCGTTAAAGTTATGAAATGCAAATTTTCTCATGAAACTTGGGTAAAACTTGAGAATATTTACAAAGGTGATGGAAAGGTTCTGTAAGCTAAGCTATAGACTTTTAGAAGGTAGTTTGAAAGTTTGAAGATGGAAGAAGAAGAAGATATAGCAAGTTTATCTTTTACGAGTTGATCAGTCGTAAATTAGATTCAAGGTCTTGGAGAAACATTGGATGAGGTCAATAGTGGTGAAAAAGGTTTTAAGATCTCTACCGATGAGATATGATGCAAAAGTTTTAGCAATTGAGGAGATCAAGAATTTAGCCAAGCTAAACATGGATGAGCTTTCATAGTTTTCTCACGGCATATGAGATATGAACAGAACAAGATAAACCCTCAAAGAGAGAAGTGGATTTCAAGACATCAAAGAAAGAGAAAGCTAATATTCAAGAATCAAGTGATAGTTCTAGTGATGATGAAGATGACAACGGAGCACTTTTCATTTGCAAGTCGAAAAGAGGAACAACTAAATATCAAGGAAATTACTTTTAAATTGTTTTAATTGTGGAAAGATTGGACATTTTTTAGCTAGATGCCCAGATAAGGTTAATGATGATGACGAAGAAAAACCTACATACAAGAAGAATTTCAAAGGCAAATCTAATAAGGGATTCAAAAAGAATAACCTGTATTCTAAAGATCCTAGCTTAGGTGAAGATAGTGGAGTCAACGATTCAGAAGAAGAAGAGATTCTATTCATGGACATACATGAAGATGATCTAGAAGAAGAAGAGGAGGAAGCTAAAGTGAATATGAAGGAGAGCTCATTTGTGCCTTAGAAGAGTTATAAGTTGTTCAAAAGAAGAATTGAAGGTTAAAGTGCCGGATCCAGAAAAATGAACAAGAGTCAAAGAAAATGATTGAAGATCTACAAGCACACTTTGAAGAAGCCAAGAAGAATGAAGAAGATCTCACGACATAGTTGGATATAGCAAGAAAATATTGTGAAAGGTATGTTATTGAAATTTCTTCTTTAAAAGAAGATATTAAGAAAGCAGTTAGTGATAAAGTAGTCAGTGATTCAAAATTTGAAGATAGCACTAACATACTGAATAAGATATTGGAAAGTCAAAAAGCATATTCAGATAAGATAGGGATCAGTTTTGAAAAGAAAAAGAGCTATGCTGAAGCTCTTACACAAGAGGAAACAAAAAGGGGAGAAGTGAAGAATACAGAGGACATTCCAAACAAAGAAGGCTGGAAGGAACAAAGCTACAAAAGGCAATCAGGTCAGAGATGTACAGACATGTCTTATTTTTATGGCTATTATTTTATTGTAATGGATATGGTCACAAGAAATTAGAATGTAGAAAAAAGATCTAACAATTACAGAAATAAGGAGAAGAAAAGTCAAGTAGAGTCAAGCAAAAGCCAAAAATATTTTTCTCCTATATCAAGGCTTTGATGAAGAGACCATAGTATGCTACAAGTGCAACAACTTCAAACACATAGCCTGGTATTGTAGAAGCATGTTCAAGTCAGTCAAGAAGGATCAGAGCTTCAAATCTCCATTCATCAAGAAGAAGGATCAGAATTACAAAGCTCCATTCATCAGGGAGAAGGTTCAGACATGTTCATGGCAGAAGAAACAACATGAAGATTCTATGATGGTTCAGATAGCTTTGCAAGTAAGAGGTAAAGATCAACCATGGTTAATTGATAGTGGATGTTCGAGGCATATGATAAGAGATAAAAGTAAATTCATATCTCTAAAGAAGATCAATGGTGGTACAGTGAGATTCAGAGATAAAACCACTGCCAAGATATCCAGAAAAGGTACTTTGAGTTTGGATTATGGTAGAACTAAGACTAAAAATGTTTTGTATGTAAAAGGTCTTAAGCATAATCTGTTGAATGTTAGTCAAATATGTGATCAAAGATATACATTTAAATTTCATAAAGAAGGTTGTGAGATTAGAAGAAAAGATTCAAATGAGTTGATTGTAGATGCTCAAAGGATAGGGAACAATGTATATGTTTTGTCAGATGTCTTCTCAAAGGCACAATCAAAGGATACATTCAAAGATCGACGAGAGGAGTTGGGAGTAATTTATATTACTTCCTGCCATTGATGTTCAACATCAAGTGAGGGGGAGCTAAGTGTTAGCTCTAGGTAGGCCCTTTGCCATTGATGTCAAAGGGGAGAATAATAGGTATAGGTACAAGCGCAAAAAATAGGTACAAGAAATAGGTACAGGTTGTTATAGTAAGAGAGTTACTGTATGTTTTTAGTACGTGCAAGTGATAGGATGTGGCAGTTTTAGGATTGAGGTTGCCATCAATGACAAAGGGGAAGATTGTTGGAAATACTGTCATTGATGTCAAAGGTGCTAGCATTATTGATGATAAAGGCCCCATTGCATTTAATTTTGTTTATCTTGGCTAATGTGAGTTAATATTTATTTAATATTAAAAAATATATTTTTGGTTGCATATGAGACAAAAGAAGGGCCCATGGAGAAGTCAAAGAGCCATGGGATAAAGAAAAAAGAAGGATGGGACACATTTTCCCATGAAGAGTCATCTTGGGGAATACCAAGAGTCACCAAGTGAAGACAAAAGAGTAAAGGCACAATTTCTCATGAAGGGACACTTTAAGGAATATGAAAAGTCACCAAAGATAAGGACAAAAGTGGGAAGGACGTTTTTGGTCATGAAGGGGTCATCACATGACTTTTCAAAGGCTTGAATATGAAGGGTCATACAAGTTTGGCACAATTTTTCCATGAGGATTGAAGGGGTCACAAGGGGAAGGCCAAAGGTCATTTTGAAAGCTATAAATAAAGGCTTGAAAAGCCATTTGTAATAATGAATATAGAGGTTGATTTGATATTGTAATATCTAGCTTAGAAGAGCAATTGTGAGAGATAAATCATACACACAACTATATGATTAATGATGGTTATGGTTACATGGCATCCACCGATTCATTTTCAAATTTAAATTAACCTACAAATGCTACTTTTTAATATCAAAATATAACCATTGAATCATATGATAAATGTAACCCCATGAATATTCCATTAATGGGATAAATGGATAAGATTTTGGACATAATAAATTAAATTAAAAAATTAACAAATGACAAAAAACCATTCTAAAAATTAAAAATTAGGAAATGAGATTGATATGCATTTGTAGAATATATTATTTGCATATATATTATTCATCACAATTTGTGTATATGGGATATTATTTTTATACATAAAATAATTTCAAAATGTTAATAAGTGTGATGCAATACATAGATATCATACATTTACATGTCGATGTTGTTCGATTCCTATACCCAGGGGCCATGACAATGTTAAGGGTATATACTCCCTTATGTTATATAAATCTTTGACCTATTTAAAATGTTGAGATACATAATTTATTACATGTTCCTTGTTTCATGCACAGTGTTGCATTGGGTATACTACTTTATTACAATGTGATATTCAAATACATAGATAGAGTAGGCTAGTTTTCACTTATTCTATTCATCATCAATGTTGTTACTTTTGCTTGACACGAATATCTATTATTTTATATTATGCATGGCCTTTTGGCCTTAGTTTAAGTTCCTTAGCCTTTTATGTTACAAAAATAATGCCCCTTATTTGTGGATAATTAGTTTTGACTATTGTAGCAATTATGCCTATTATTTATAGCTTATCATATTTTCTTGTTAGTGATATATTTATGTCCCTTGTACGAAACCCATTGGCCCTATGTGTGACATTATGTGTTAAACATATTGAGATTTTATGATTTAAATGTGTATAGTTTGATGATGTATATCATACAACATATGAATTTTAATGCAAAAGTTTAGAATGTTATTTACAAATATTGAAACTAAATAAAATGCAGTATTTATGCAATAGAGAGGATAAAAAACTAGCATTTTTTTCCAAAATAAAGATGCCACACAAAACAATCCTCAACACACAAAAAAACTTCAAGATGCCTATGTCTAAATAATCTTCCTCTGCCTCTTCAGTGCTATTAGCCAAACAAGCAACAATTTTAGTTTACAGATCTAGTAAATCAATAGCAACATCAACTAGATCTAAATAAGAAAAACCAAAATAATCTCCTTCCTTCACACAAAGAAGATGTGAAACAAAAAACAATAAAAAATATATAGAATTCAATGCAATAAGAAAATGAACACAACCTTATTCATCCTACTTCAACACCTCTTCTCCTAGATCCTTTCACTAAACATATCTTGAAAATAAAACAACAAAGCTAACACAAATTCCTTAGATATTTAAAGTTTGATGTGTCCCTAACCTAATAGAAGTTTTCAATGTAGTAGTGAACACATAGTAAATCTGGGATACTAATGTAAAACTTATTAGATATGTAACACCTTGTTTCTAGTCACTTTAGATTTAATTTTCCAACGTAGACAATAAAGATTGCCACTCACAATGGGAAGAATTTAATCCATTGAGTTTCCACAATGCAGACTTAATTGATTAGAAGGATAGCGTACCAGTCTAGAAAATAATGATATTTAATGTAGATCTATATGGCTATACTAATCACCAGACTACAATAAGCATTTTTTGAATTAGGTTTTTAGTCTATTCTCTTTGTTGGCAGCTAGGCCCTCACAAAAACAACTAGTCATTTTTTCTTAGATTATTTTTTTGGGTTGAATTTTTTTCTTTTAAGGAAAAGTAATATTTTTTTTATCATAGAGAGAGAAATCATGTTAAATGCAAAAATATCTCTTCAAGTTTTTTAAATCATATTGGAGTACTTATAAAATCTTTAATTTGTATAAAGCTTTAAAGGTAGAAGGTGTAGGGATCAAATCCCATTTGTATTTCTTTTTGTCAAAATTATTTTTTTACTTTTTTTTATAAAGGGGTTGTAAGGATAAAAAAATAATGAAATTACAAGTTTGAATGGAAAAATAAGAATTTAATAGGCATTATAAGTTGTAATGTTTATTTTATAAGTCCCAGAAATCATTTGTAATAGGAATCTATTTTGAAGGTAAAGGCAAAAAATTGATATCATTCATTATTTTTTGAGTTTATACCATGGATAAAATTATGAGATTAATTTATAAAAATATATTATCAACTCCTAAAAATTATAGTAAATGGTCAATGAACATAGAAAATACACTAGTCTTCAATGACTTGTGAGAAGTAGTTGAAAAAAAACCAAAATTGCCCACCAATGCCATAAATCTTGTAAATTTTCATAGACATGACAAGCGTACCCTTGGTTTATTAAAATAAACTTGTAGTGAAAAAATTATAATTCACATATAGGCCATCAAGTCTTAATCTTGGAAAGTATGGAAATCTCTAAAAGACTTATACGATAAACAACCTACTTACAAGAAAGTTGATCTTCTTATGTAGTTGCTCAACACTAAACTAATAGATGATGATGATGTTTCAGAATAAGTATCATGAATTAATAATTTGAAATAATAATATGATATGACTAGGAGAAAAATTGATTAGGAAATGATCATTTCTATTATTTTCAATGATCTTATCTCTAGCTATATGAACTTTATATAAATGTTACAGCTGTAGTGATAAGCTTAACATATCTACTTTTGATTCCATTTATGAGTTTCTCACTCAACATGAGTGATAATTTGAAAATAAGAAAGAAAAACTTACTGATGAGGCCTACTATACCAAAATAGGTTATCTATTATATGAGTATAATATAAAAAATTCTTCAAATCACTTACTAAGATAGAAACACTCTTAACGACACACTGATAGACATAAGAATCATTCTATCTTTTTGAAGCATAGACATCACTCTAGTTCTCAAAAGGATGAGCATCACCACAAACATTCATATGGATAGAAGCAAATGTAGAAGCATTCTTATTCATGTGGATATTCTTCCTCTAATTCCAATGAATGCAAGAGAATATGTTATAATTGTGGTGGCATAGGACACCTCTCCATAGAGTGCCCTCCAAAAGGAGGTCCTTTCAACATTGGCATAAGGAAAAATAAAACATTATTGGCTACTCTAGTCACTTTGGTCACTCTTCAAGTTCATATTCTGGCTATTCTTATGAATATTCATTTGATGGATGGGATGACTACATAGTTTATATCTTCATAGTTCATGACTATATATTTTGAGATGGTAACACACCCATCCTATTTGAGCTACTAGGCTCAAGATTAGGATTTGATGTAGTAGCATTTTTTCGTCTTTTTTAACTTGCTTTCATAGATCTAATGTTGATATTATCTTTGATGTGGAGTATTTTAGTGGTTTTTACTTTGTTTATTTTCTACATAGCTTCTCACCTCTCACTTGATACGTGGAGAAGATATTGAATATTGGCTTTGAATCAGTCATATGTTGTTATAGTATGAGTCACCATTGAGTTTCTATCATTGTTAGTGATAAACAAAGGCCTATGAGATATATTAGAAATTATTAGGCACTAGATTGAGATGTACCATACATAGTACTTGGGCAATCACTTATTAGATAGAGTGTGATCTTGTTCTACTTCAGTGTGGGGATTATCAAGTAGTTGATCAATCTAGGATGCATAGTGTACCAATTTTAATTGTATTAGAGTCTACTTGGTTGACTTACAATTCATTGCTTCAGTCTTTCTATACCTATTTGGATGAAGGGTAAGTTTGTTGGATTATTTTTGAATGATCTAAATGTTATAAATTTTTTAGTTTTGTTGTTTGGGTAAATTTTATCAGTTAGTTAGTTTCTCAACCAACTCATGTATTTGTATAAATTTTTAAATCTCCATTTAAAAAAAAAAAAATATTGAATTTATTGAATATTTCTCTGTGTCTATTCCTCCATATCCTATCTAACACTTGTGATGGGAGTTATTAAATATATAAATATTTAAATGATAGAGGTGATGGGTCTATTATTATGGTAGAGTGATCATGTTATGACCATATGGGAAAAATTCAATGACTGAATCCCATCTATCCATAAAAATTACATTGAATCTATCAAACACAATAATTATTATATTGTTATTTTGAGAACTTGAAAACTATTGATAAGGAGAAACAAGAGTTTAAGATAAAAAATGAATAGTTGAAGATAAATAATATTGATTTGAGAATAAAAAATAAAAAAATAAGGTTGCCGATCAATCTATTGTGATAGAAAGATTTACTACCATTGTGAAACATTACAATGCTTTGAATTGAAGTGTTGTTAAATTCAGTTGAAAATATTACAAAAACATTGGAATTAAATGAAGAAACCATGAAAAAGTGAATGAGTGCTAGAGAATTTAATGGATAACTAGGTATTTTAGACATTTAAATAATTAAATAATAAATGACTTATTATTTATTAAAGATGGGTTGAAAAATATCTTGTAAATAAACAATAGAACATAAGTTTTTTATTACTTAGCATTTATTTAAATGTAATTACTTGGGAAGGATGAACCTGTTGGTTACAATGGGCACCTCCCCTCATCTCGATTATAAATAGGGTCTTACCTGTGTTATAAATAATTTTCAAATATATTTAGTGAATTTATATTTTTGTCTGGCAAATATCTTAGGAATAAGATTATCAGAGAGGAAGTGAGAAGAATAAAACTAAGTATTGGGGTTATTTGTTTCTCATATTTATCAATATGATCATTGGTGGAGGTTTTTACCTCTTGGGGGTTTTCCCATATTATATCTATGTCATTGTGTACAATTTTTTTTTTTTGTGTTTTCATAGTTCAATTTCATCTCTAGATCTATCTTATGTTATTCAATATACATTAGTATAATAACTTTTCATGTAAAAATATCTATGGTGATCTGAATATTGATTATCAAACTCAATAGGTTTATTATTTTATCATGTGGATATCCTTTTAAATATAGATAACCTTTTTTCAAGATTCTATTGCCAATGAATCACACATACATGTAAAAATATCAAAAAAATCTTCAATTCCTAGTTGTATAGTTTCTATGGAGCCTGTGAAGAAATATTTGAGGAAAATAATAGTCATAACCTTTATTTAAACAACCAACCATCAATTCAAAGAATAATTTTCCTATAGGTTCCATTATATGGTATTTCATGGCCTCCACAAAGTTTTTTTAAAAAAAAAAAGTTGAACTTTTGCACTCTATTTTTGGTTTTTGAAGGTTAATTTCTTAGTCTTTAAGCCTCTTAAAACATCCTAGAGAGCCACCTAGAGTAGATGGTTGAGTTCAAAAAATTTATTATCTCACCTAGGTGCCATTGTACATCTTGTGTATTAGTAGTACAATCAAGATTTATTCTATGGTATGAAATATTTAATTTTGATTGTTTTGAAGGACTTATATTCCTGTTTGGTGACCACATAATAAATTTGAGACCCTCTTGTGGCCTATACAAATTCTTGTACATTCCCTTGTTATTTACTTATGCCATTATTTGTTTTGAAGGTTCCAAAGGTTAGTATTAAAGTTTGTTGAATTATTTTTTAAATATTTATTTTATAAAAATCATAATTTCCACTTATTAAATTCTAGGCCCCACCTTATATGTGTATGCTTTTAACAAAAAGCAAAAATTCATATCTTTATTTTTACATGCACAATAAATCATATTTAGGTAATTATTTTTAATTTTTGCCATAATGAAAAATAAGCTTTAAATGCTGATTTGTGCACATAAATTCTTGAATAGCCTCTTATAAGGGTTAGTGGTTGTTATTTTGTCAAACACTTATAACTAGAGTGGTCTAGTGTTCAAAACCCCATAAAAAACAACTCTTTAATTTTTTTTTTCATTCAGTCAACTTACTTCTTCAATTTTCATTATTTTTGAATTCTATTTTTTGGTTTACATTCAAATCTCCTCATGTGTAAGCCCTTCTCTAATGTCTTTGTCTTTTGTGACATTCAACTTAGTGAATATTTTATCGACCATATTTGTGTGACCAATAATTTAATACGTTTTTACATATTATGGATGTATTGGTATGGTCTAGTTTTAATTTTGAAGCCTCTTATTATAGATTTTTCACATTTTTATTCATAGTGTTTTGATATTAATTCTGTACATACAAAACTTACAACACAAAAATTAGAGTTTTTTTGATTCAATTTGTTTCACATTATTAAGCATATATTTGAATAACTATTACTTGTTTGAAATTTTGATTTGATTTACCATCAAATAAATTTAAAAATAACATTACGCAAGTTCAAATTTAAGTATTATCTTGTGTTTTAATATCATTCTTAAAGGGAATCTATGCATTCTCCTAACTTTATATTAAAGAAATCTCAAATGTTTAATGTATCAATATATAATACATATAAAATAAATATTAAAGTATATTTTATGTCTTGAAAGTTGTGGAAAATTATTTTTGAAATAGAAAAACCATGTCAAGATGACATATGAAACCTGAGACTTCAATTAAACTTCAACTAAAATTACAAAAAGATATGTCAATTATCTTGTAAAGTGTTAATGGTGAAGTCTTGTTCCATATAAATAATCAAGAGTTTCTTATAAATGATTGGAAATTCCTTGATTCTATGCACGAGGGAAGTCATATTTTGAAGATTATTAAATTAACTCTTGACTGATTGACTAACCCTATAAAAGGTGATGAAAAAGTTGTTAAATTTATTGATAAAATTAAGAATTTTAAATATTAGTTAGATGGATGAAACTGTAAACTAATTCAATAACAATTGTCACATTTCATTATTCAACTTAATATTCATTAAAAAATATATAATTTTATTTAAATTTTGAATTCAAATTAACAAATAGAGTAAGATATCCCTGACATCATTACCCTATTAGTTCTTATTATTCATGAAGATAATGTAATGCATAATTTTATTTATAAATATAATTCCAGTCAGACACTTCTTTCTCTTAAACATGTTTATGAGAATAATAGGACTCATAAATTTATCTTTAATTCTACTAATGGAAAAAATGAGAACATTAAATATATCAATAATAATCATAGAACTATGTTTAATGGTAATTGAAACATATGTGGTAAATTTGGTCATAAAATATAAAATTATTATAAAAACAAAGATAGAGTTAATAATAAAAAATCTATAAATAATAAAGGATATAAATCTAATAAAAAACATTAGAGGAATCAAAACCCTAATAAGAATAACAATCAAGGACATAATTCTAATGTTATTACATTATATGCTAACTTATTTTCTTCTAGTGAGAATGAATGGATTTTAGATACTGGTGCATCATACCATATGATTTATTTATCTAACATTTTATTTGATACTAGATATATTTATTAAAATATTTTTTTAGAAGATAAATATTTTTAGATGTAACTAATCAAGAAAATACAAAATTTACAAATAATTTTATTAATAATTTGTTTTGTGTACCTAAGTTTAAGAAGAATTTGTTAACTTTTTCTCAACTTACGAATGATAAATTTATTATAAATATAAATAAGGATGACTTGTGTATTAGAATACAATCTGATTCTCTAATTGTTGAATGTGTTCAATAGATTGTTTTATACATTTTTACTTATTCTTCTTCTTGTTTTCTTTCATCACATAGTAAGAATGAATCTCAATTATTGAATGAAAGATTAGGACACGTTAGTTTTTGAAGTTTACATGATATATCTTCTCATAATTTTAGTTTTTGTCTTCATTATATTTCATATCATCATGAAGTTTATGAAGGATGATTACATGGTAAGAAGAAAACTAATCCATTTGACAGCAATCATGATGCAGATTCCTCTAATCCTTTAGAGTAAATTCATAATGATGTAGTAGGACCTCCTGAAGTTATATATGTTAATGGTTCTTTATATATTTTTAATTTTATATATGGTTATACTAAAATGATATGGTCATATTTCTTTAAAAATAAACCTAAAGTTATGTCTAAATTCAATGAATTTAAAGTTTTTGTTAAAAATGCTTGTAGATTTATATTAAGAGATTAAGATTTGATAATGATGGTGCATATATTAGTAAAGAGTTTGATTCTTTTTTTATTTATATATTGTATTCAAAGGTAATTAAAAAATCCATTTTTCCTTTAGTAAAATGGTATTGTTGAAAGAAAAATTTTCATCATTA
This sequence comes from Torreya grandis, assembly GCA_037957365.1. NCBI lineage: Eukaryota > Viridiplantae > Streptophyta > Pinopsida > Cupressales > Taxaceae > Torreya > Torreya grandis. The sequence goes on along the minus strand of JARHVA010010666.1, from coordinate 131,473 downwards.
TATAAATAGCATAAATATTAAGAGTATATGATCCATCTAAAAGACAAATGATCAAGAACATGAATATTCTTAGTCTCAAAAAATATTTTTTATAACCCTTTGTGAAACCTCTTCAATGTTCTTCTTTTGATGAACCTATATCTTATGTTTATCCTTTTGAAGAAACATATTCCCTAGAGGAATTTGATTTATATTTAATTAACTTAGAGTTTGATGAGCACCCCTCAACCACCCCCGCAACCCCACCCGCCCGAGTTTCATGTTTAATATAAAATACCTATATAGGTAGAATCTATAATACATTTTTCTAGTCTTGATACCTGATTTAATGGCTATGCATTGATGTGAACCTCAATCATTTGAGAAAGCCATTGAAGATGATAGATGTAATGTTTTTATGAAAGTTGAGTATAATACCTTAATTAAATATAAAACATAGGATCTTGTCAAACCTCCATGTAGAAGGCATATTTTTGGTTATAGGTAGATTTATAAAATCAAATATAATTAAATTAGTAAAATTGAAAAAGTTTAAATAAATATTAGTAGCTTGTGGGTTTACATAGAAACTAGGGATTGACTATGTTAAAATTTTTACTGCTATAGAAAAAATGAGTATTATTAGATTACTCATTAATTTTGATGTCTAAAATGGTTTTATTATACACCAAATGGTTGTTACTAATGCATTTATAAATGGTGGCTTAGAAGAGGAAATCTATACATCTCAGCCTAAATATTTCCCTGACCCTAACATTAAACATTTTATGTGTAACTTAAATAAATACATATATGATTTAAAAAAATCTCCTCAATCTTTGTGTTCTAAACTTATTTATTTAATGAACTAGGTTTATCTAACAACTATTCTAATAACAATCTCTTTGTTAAAGTTGAAAATAGTCATTTGATATTGAATATGTTATAAGTTGATATTTTGATTATTGTTGATCTGCTTAGTTTAATTCATAAATATAAGGCTAAACTAAGTCAAATGTTTGAAATTACTGATTTAAGCATTATGTATCATTTCATATAAATGGTTATATTTTAAATAAACATTCTCTTGTTGTATCATAATATCATTATGCACATAATATTCTTGTTAAGTTTAATATGCTTGATTATAATTCTACATATACTCCTATTGAAGTTGGTGTTAAACGTAATCCAAAACATAGATGTGAAAAATCTAACCCTACTATATATATAGATAGCTTGTTGTTATATTTATTTATTTATCTAACCATTATTAGGCCATATATTTCATATGATGTTCTCATCACTTCTAGATTTATACAAGATCCATATTTGGATCACTAAAAACTAGATAAATATATACTTTAGTATATCAAAGGAACTATTAAGTTTGGTATATTTTTTCCTTCCATTGATATTTCTAATTTATGGGATTTTTGTGATGTTGACCATGTTGGTTAAATTACAGATTATAAATCCATTTCTTAATATATTTTTATGTTTGGTATAGGTGCTATCACTTAGATTACAAAAATCAACCTACTATTTCTATCCCTTCAATAGAAGCATAGTATAAAAGTTCTATAAAAGCTACTAAATAATCCATGTGTCTGTCAAGTTTATTGGGAGAACTTCATTTGAATGTTTCACACATTACCATACTTCATTTTGATAAAAAAATCTATATAAATCTAATGAAAAATCAAATGAAACACCAATGAACTAAACACATTGAAATTCTTGTGTATTTTATCCAAGAGAAATTCCTTAATGGTGATATTATTTTATAGTTTTATCCTATGGATAGACAAGTTAAATATATCTTCACAAAATCTCTTGGTGCTACAAAATGTTTGTCAGTTTTATGCATTGATGGGTTTGACAACGTTACCTTTGTCGGAGAGTGTCCATAACAATGTCACTTCCTAATGGTAATGTGTTTCCTTCTTCTCTATACTTCTAATTATAAAGCATTGTAAACTTCATGTGAAATTTATTTTATTTGAGTAAAATTCATATGGAATTTTTAATATCATACCCAAATAAATAAAATAATATTGTAAAAAATGTCCTTATGTTATAAAATACTATAATTATGCTTATATGATTATTCATGAGAAATAGTGAAATGTAATCCCACAATCATGCTAGGCCAGACATACCTTATAATAATTTGTGAAACATAACTCCTTTTGTTTCAAAATATGATGTTTGGCATGATGAACTTTTAGATCCTTCAATAGTGCACATATTATAATTCCTATATGAAGGAGACTATGACATCTATCCCCTCTTATCATTAAGGGGGAGTGTTTGAACATTTAATGGATTAGTGTGTATTTTAAACCCTTAGTACATTTATGTAATTAAATAATAAATGATTTATTATTTATTAAACATGGGTTGAAAAACCACATGTAAATAAATGATAAAACATAAGCTATTTTTTACTTACCATTTATTTAAAAATAATTATCATGGAAGGATGAACCTATTGATTACAATGGTCAACTCCTCACATCCCCATTATAAATAAGATTTCACCCCTATTATAAATCATTTTTGGATACATTGAGTGAAGTGATATTTGCATATGCCAAATATATTTTATATGTTTTTTACAAAAAATATTATTAGGGAGAAAATGAAAAGAGGTTTGTTGAGTATTAGGGTTATTTATTTCTCACATATATGAATATCATCATTTTTATTTTTTACCTCTAGGAGGTTTTTGAATTTTATCTCTGTGTCACTATGTAAAATTTGATCTAATATTTGGTAATTCAATTTCATCTCCAGATATATCATGTGCTACTCAATACACATTCCATATTGGTATTTATCTTTTCAATTAGGAAGTTTAACGGTTGAGGGGAAACTATGATGTTGATGCTAATATATTTTATGTTGAACCACTTAATGTGAATATGGATGAATTAAAAAAAAATTAAACATTCAAATATGAAAATGTCAAAGAATCTTTAATTTTACATTCTATCTCATTCACATTGTTCTATTGGTGTCAGTTCAAACCTTGATCATTGTGATACTTTTGGATTAAAACTAATTGGATCAAGATAATCCAAAGTTGAAGTTGATCAGTAAGATCATTGTGAAATGGGATATGAGAAGAGAGCATATAAAAGTGAAATCAGCCTTGAGAAGAGTGAAATGGGATATTATAAGGGAACAGAGTGGCAAGATGTTGTGAAAATTGAGGAACCATGCCAAGATACGTGTTTTGTTTAAAAATTATGATTTTAAGGTGAGACTTATTTATGATACAATGTTTCACTTGATGAATGTGTTATGTACTTGTTGACTTATGATGTACCTAGCCATGGTTTTTGTTATATTTCATTAGATGAGTACAACTTTATATTTGAATTTTTATGTACCTAGCTACAATTTTTTCGATTACTCTTGTTCATATATTTACATGATACCTCATTATTTTATGATGTTTCATTTTTAATTTTATTTTATTCTTTTAGTTTACTTCTTAAATTTCATGCATGTTCTATAGTTTACTAACACATTCTATTTTTATATTGTGGTTGTTGTTAAGTATGTTAATAAGTGATGAATAAGTTCACTACTTAATTATTGTTGCTCATATTGACAACTTATTTATCCTAAAATAGAGAGTCATGTAATAATCAACCTAATATTGTAGTCATTAACTTAAAACATTGACTTTTATAGCCAAATGCATTTATTGACATGAATTATGTATTTTTTATTCAAATGTATGTCTCATTAAAACATATTCATAAATAATAATCCTTTATGAATTTATACTTGTTAGTTGTTAAAGGAATTATCTTACTCATATTTTTACATGATACCCAATTATTTATGATGTTCACTTCTTAATAGTATAATATTATATTATTTTTCTTCTTAATGACACTCCATATTTGGTAGCTTATCAACACATTACGTTTTTATATTATGGCTTTTGTTAATTATTGTATTGAGTGGTACATAAGTTCCTTAGTTATTCCTACTCATATTCAATTTTAATTTATCCTAAAATAAAGAGTCACATAATACAATTTAGTGCCATATTGTAGTCATTAACTTGAACCATTTAATTTCCTATTCAAATTTATTTGTTAACATGAACTATATGTTTTTTAATTCCAAAAGAATGTCTTGGATTGATATTTACTTCTAATGTACCTAACTAGATTTTATGCTATATTTAATTTTACAAAAATGCTAATTAATTGCTAACTTATGATGTACCTAGCCATGGTTTTTGTGATGTACATAGCAAAGGTTTTTATGATTCTTTGTTTTATGAAAGTGATACTTTTTAATTATTAAATATTAATTTTTAGTAGTTAAAGGATTAATATTACGTAGATTTTTACATGATACATGATTATTATATGATGTTCCCTTTTTAATAATACTGTATTATGTGATTGTGATTCTCAACAAAATTGTATGTTTGGTAGTTTATTAGTGCACCGAATTTGTATATTATGGTTATTGTTAAGTATTATATTAAGTGATGTGTAATTTTATTAATTATTATTACTCATTTTGATTTCTAATTTATTTGTAAAAAAAGAGACACAATATACATTTCAACCCCATGTTATAGCCATTAACTTGAACTATTCATTATTACATCCAAATGTATTATTTAACATGAACTACATTTTTATTCTCGTACATGTATGCCTCATGAAAACATAATCATAAATAGTAATATGTTCTATATCACCATATAACATACAATGATTAATACATAGCCCTGAATGCATCATTTGTATTTGTTCTTTTTATTTCATTATTAATAATAGAATCATTTGATTGATTTTAATTCCTTACCATGATATTTAAAAATATACTTGTTTAATTCAAATAATATATGTTAGGCTATTATTTCCCTCCATCATATTCCCCATTTTAGCATCAATAGTATCGAAAACAACTCTAATTCCCTTAGTGTATTTTGTTTAACCAATATACCTCATCTCATGTTCCAAATATGATAATAATGTGCTTAACTAAATGTGTAATTAAAATAAATAATAATAAAATTGATCAAAATGTTACTTAAAATAATCAACATCATTACTAGCATACTAGTCAACTGAACATTTTTGCAAACTATTATCTCTTAGTTTTCTTTATCCTCCTTTTTTTTATACTTATTTATAGAATTATGTTATTGACCTCCTTCAACAATTTTGATTATGGGAATTTTTATTGGAAGATAATTAGTTAATTTTATTGGTGCACTCAATGAATTATTATAATTTTTTCCCCATGACTTAAAGACTCATTTCACTAATTTATCTTCAACATCAAGGAAATGGCATTTAAACTCCATTTACCTATTCACTATAGTTTTTATTCAGCTCTTGTTGTATTTGACCTTAAGATGGATTTTAATGTTTGATGATAAGAATTTTATTCAGATCAACATTCGAAACATCTCTTTTGATCTAATGACCATATTGATGAAGTATGCTCTCATATCATTAACTAGACACTATTTACAATGCTAGAATGTGTTTATATACTCTATAAGAGTGCCTCTTCCTCCACCAATTTTGGTGATAAAATTTTTCATCTCCATAATTTTACACTCCATAACCTCATTACTTAATCAACCCAATGTAAAGGATGAACTGAATCCATCATTTATAAGGCTAGTGCTCATTAAACATGCATATAAGGTCTCATATCATCTCCTCGACATGAATAACACAACTGAAACCACTAAGTGTTTATGTTTCTATTCATGTGAATGAATAATCAATTCAATTCATTGTATTCTATAATAAATAAGTCATCATTAACCCAAAAATAAATAATTTATATACATTTCCTTATACTCAATTACCATGTTATCACCTTGTCTATATGGTTGCAATTGTAACATATAGAAATAATTGTATCATTGACACATTATGACAAGATATCAATGATATAAGTTTCATATAGAGGCATTTTATAGGTTTTCAAAATTTATAATAATTTTGTTAGATATTCTTTTATGTCAATTAGTGACTTCATTTGGGAAATCATTCCCTATTTATTTTAACAAGGTAATCAAACACCTTCGATTACATTGGTAAAAATAGCAGGGAATAATTTCCCAAATAAAGCCACTAATTTTAAAAAAAAAACATATCTAAATAAAATATTATAAATTTTAAAAACGTTAAAATGACTTCATGAAAAATGAAAATCCTATCATAAATCAAATCATCTAATTTATTATAGTTAACATCCTTGTAATAAAATTTATATTGGTATGGTATCCACAACCTACACAAAATCACCATTTTTATATTTCATCATAATTCATAATCAAAATATCTTTCTCTAGTTACTTTGATGGATGTTTCTTGTCATAATACTATGATATATTATGTACTTCATAAATAATTTTAACAACAATTAGAACTCCATCATGGAAAGCATAATAAAAAATGTTGGAGATCATCCCAAGAGCAAGCTTTAAATTATAGTTTCAGGTAAATAACTCAATGATTGGTTGCATGTTAGATATATATATTTTATTTTATGTTAATTTAAATGAATAGTTTAACATGTAAGGTGAATTTTCATCATTTATTGTATTTATAGTATGTTTATTCATAATTTTAAAGCTGTATACACCTCATTATATGTTGAATTCTATAATACACTTGTAAAACTAGTCTTCCCATTATTTTCTTGGATACAACCTAGGGTTCAATTCCTACTAGTCATGTAATTCATTTTGAAGTAAATAAGATAAGACAATAACACTTATTAAGATATTTTTAAAGGTATTATTCAAGAACTTGTCTTGAGCAAGTTTAGTGTCATTCAGTAAAACTTGGAAATAATGTGGAAAGTATCACCATGAATTATAACATGCTTGCTTATAACCATGTGACCATGGACTTAATTTGTTCCCACAAACTAAAAATTTATTATTTCATAATAGACTTGTTAATTCCATGTAATCATAGAGTTCATGCAATTTCACATTGACAACCCCATCATCAAGCATCTTAATATAAATTTGGTAGAGAAAACATAAATAATTCACTATGTTATTTATATATTTATATCAAAAACATGAAAAAACCCTATTTATAATCCTCTTTACCATAAATTTTTGTTAGGATTATACAAGACATCATATCATTATCTTGTAGCACCTCAATTAATACCTCACACACTTAGTTGCCTCTATCATAATGGATGTGAAAATCAATACCATGTTTAAAATAAAATTCATAAACTATTGATCTAGTTATTTTATCATATGAATCAACCATAAAATTTACACACACATTTACATCATTAACATTGACACTCATTGTAACACAATTTGTTTGTTCCCATCTAAACTTCATTTCTTTGGCTTCTTTTGCCCATAAATTGATCTCATCACAAAATGATGTTTCACTAAATGAATGAGGAGATACATGAGTAATGATGAATTTTAAATATATGAGTCTATTTTGGGACATGCTTGAACAAATACATATTGATTATATGTTATGAGGCTTAAATTCACTATGGATCTCATCCATAATAATTTATTAAAGTTCACAATCATGTCTTCTATTGTAGATATTCCATCATAATTATTACTTTTGTAACACCCCATTGCACTAATAATGTCATTCTCCTCCACACCATTAGTGGATGAACTAGAGAACCAAGACCCTATCTCCCAAAATAAATATTATCCGTAACCATTTTAAGATAATAACATCTTGTGACTTTATTTAGGTGCATAAAGATCCTCTTTCATCATTTGAATTGTGACCTAATTTAATCTTTATCTTTTTCTTCAGCTTCTTGATGTACTTTTTTGTCACATACAACATTGGATTGACTACCTTCAATTTGAACTAAAGGTTGATAAAGTTGAGTATGAGGATATTATTGACTAAAAAAGTGTGCATTCTAAATTATTTCATCTAAATGTGGATCAATTATATTAGTGTAAAAATATTATATAAATAAAATTTGATGAATAAATCAATTTATATAAGCATACACATTTATATTTTGATGGCATACAATGTTTAATGGAGTATGATGAGCTACCATTAAGGGACATTGATAGCTTGAAATGTTAAATGGACTTTGATAGCCTACCATGTTGAATAAAATTTGAAGGTATACCATGTGGAAAGGATTTTTATGGCCTGTCATGATGGGAGTTTGATGGAATTGATGTCTTGCCATCATGAAGGGAGTTTAATGTCCTATCACATTGAATTAATTTTGAGTGAAATTCAAATTAATGAGATTTAAATTTTTTTTTCCATTAAGGTGCTAATAATCACTACCAACCATTATATTATAATTTGGTTATGATAATGAAGTTATGAAATTACTAACCATATTTATTTATCAACATTATTTTCTTGTTGACTAGAAACACAAGTACCATGGGAAACATGAGGACCAAAAGAAAAAAATATTTTTACTATATATTAATTGTATTCTAATTGAATATTAATTTTTGGAAATATGGTAAGATGAAAAAAATTATACCTATGTCTTCCTCTTCTATCTAGACGAATGTGTGATGCCTGTTGGTTTGGAGAATACTCCATTATATATAAACTAAAGAAATTAAATTAAACATAATTGTAAGATAATATAAATAAAATATATATGAATTCCAAGGTAATTAAAAGGAAAAATTATAGAATAATAATGTGCTTGTATTTATCAACACGATAACATAAATGATAATGAACTTGTATTAGGTGATAGAAAGACATAAAAATAGATTCATTTAGGTGTTTCTGTATTAGATGATCAATGAAGACAAATGACAATGTAATTATAGAGTTTAGTAGATAAAATAAATTAAAATTTAGTTGTATTATATTACTAATGAACATAAAAGAGAGTATTCATATATTATCCTTCTAGTAAACATAAATTATAGTGTCCTTGCATTAGCTAATCGACTAAAATAAATAATATATATTTTTTTTCTGAAACCCACAACCAAAAAATAAAATATGCAATAAAAAAAATTGATAAGAGGGTTTCAAAATATTTACTAATGAAGTTATATTAGTTTTGTGATCAGGCTCTAACACATGTTGATAAATTATAATTAAAATAAGATAATTATATTGTGTCAAAAATAATCAATATGTAATTTAGCTTCCACTTGTTCAAATTAGTTTTTGAGAGGACAATATTGTGTACACATTATGTAGTGATTAGTTATTAGGTATGTAATGATTAATTATCATGTTATTTTTAGGTAAGTACCAAGATAGTATCGAGTATCATATGTGTATATCTTTAAAAATATTGAAACATATATCATATTCTAATCCCATTTTAAAATTTAACAAGTGATATCCAAGGGTTTATTCTGATATAAAAAATGATTTTTTTAATGATATAATTAAGATTTTGAATCAAAATTCTATTTTTTAATTAATAAACATAACCTTAACCCACCTTTAACCCATCATTAGCTAGTTACTTTAATATTTTTTGGGTAGAGTGTGGTTATTTAATAGATAAAATGTGACATTTAAGATAATAACATTCAATGAAATAAAATGATCAGACCAATAAAAATATGAATATTTTGAAACTGATGTTAACAATAGAAGAGGTGTTATTCCTAGCTTGCTTTCAATTATCATTCATTAAAAATGGAAAGTCACATAAAGTCAACCATGAAAATTCAAAGAGATGAGGATAACAACATGAAAATAAGGTCAAGAAAGTAATAATGATGTCAGTAAGGATCTAGTAGTTATTTTTTAAAAAAATACAATGCATAGATGGAAAATAAAACTTCAAAAAAATCGAAATGAATGAAATATCTTTGAGATCCAGCCTTCAATGAATTGTTTGAAAAAATGACTCAATAAAAACCATTTCCAAAAATTAGAGAAATGAAAACTCATGAAATTCTAGTACTCAATGTCTAATTTTATAAAAGAAAACATGGGAATTGGGTTAGCACTATGTTAGGATAAATTTCGTGATCTATATCCCTTTGAATTCATTAATGCATCTAATAAAAAATGGTTACACCAATAAATATAAATTATTTCATATCTAGGAGTCCTTGCCCTACTAGATAGGTTGCACATATTAGATTCAGAGCACCTTGTAAGATTTCATATCACAGGTCAATTGGATTAAGTAGTTATGACTCTCCTATGTCAGTATAATTAATGGGATAATCATTTTTCAAGGATGTCATAATACACATCAATGTCACCACCATGGCAAAGGTTATTGGTTTACCAAAAAGGAAAAAATCATTTGCACCTTAAAAAATAAATATTCCTCCTGTCCACTCCGACATAAATGTGGCATATACATGATATTCTAAAGGGATTCATATTATCAAGTTAATGACACCCATGTGTGAGTGGTCATATATTATTTGAAGTAGAGGTACAAAAAGATTGTAAAGTGTACACAATAACTTACAAAAGGATTCATTGACATAACACATTGGATAATAAGACTAGGAGAAGACTTCAATTAGTTAGAATTCTTATTATATAAGATTATCACAACATAGAGAAGGATGTATTGGGTACATCACAATATTTTATATATTATTTTTTATTCTACTTGACCTAGTTGAAATCACTGATGACTTGATCGCACTAGATGTGGATTAATGTCTCACATATTCCTTTAGGAAACTTTTTTGTATAATAAATCAATAAAATTATGTGTAACTAAAATGCTTTATCTAGAATTTGATTGAAATTCATGAGTTGATTTACTCAAGCTCTAGTGTAGCTAAGGAAAAAACAAAGAAATAGGTGAATTTTTGCAAGCAAAAAAAGCTACCAAAGGAAAATATGAGTAAGAGAATATAAAAGCAAGGCCAAATAAAAAGTGAAAGTATAAGCATTTAAGGGCCAATATCAAGTTACATATAAAAATTGAATCAAAGAAGCTCCTAATAACTAAGACCTAAAATCCTTCAAGCACATCTACGGGATCAAGGATGGCCAATGAGGAATTCAGGTATAAGTGTTTTAGGATAAACCAAAGACTAACATTCAATTTATGTTGTTGGATATTTAATAGTTTAGTACTTTCCATAGAATAATATTTTTATAATTAGATATATTATTGAGCATGTGTGTCGTAATTGAGTTGGGATAAAAACTCACTATTAGGAATATGAGAGAATGTAGGGATTATTTTTAATTAATAGTGATATTCCTTGCCTCCATATTTCCCAGAGGGAGAGATAACTAGCACAAATTGAGGGAACTTACCCTAGAAAATGACATTCATTTAACATTCAATTTTCACTTGATTCTGTGAACTGAACATATCGGAGGATGAAGGCAATAGAGGTACGAGGTCAAATAGTCTACTACATTTCACTACTCACAATCAGGTCGTGTATTAAAATAATCGTTAAACTAAACATCACCAAACCAACTAAATGTCGAGGGTGATTTTCAATAGTAGTGGTCATCAACTATGTTGTCTATGATCAAATAGAAATGATCATACATAGTGGTTGTAAATGAAGACAATGAGGACCAATTCCTCAGTTTAATTTTTAGTTTATTTTGTGTATTATGATATGTGTGTGTGGTACAATTAATTTATTTGTAAATGGATGAGTAGAAGAGAAATAGACTACTATGTATCATATGCTAAATAATTTTCAATGATCTTTTGGTGAGAAATTTAGCACTTAACAGAAGTGAAATCATGAATAGTTATATTCTCGTATGTAAGTTATCACGAAAGATATGTGGTTTGTCTATGAGAATCCCAGCACAATGGAGTTTCCTTATTTGTAAATCTCTAACCAAAACTGCACTAGGAAATGCCCTAAGGCTTTAATCAACTAATACATAAAATTTAACACAGGCAAAAGAAGTCTAGGGAATTTGACCCAGACATGGATATTGAGCTTAACATGCTTAGACACATTGAAACCCTGAGTCGAATGGGAGAACATCACTAGTGTGTTTTTAGTGAACCATAGACTATGTGCCAAATAGCATGATGATGATCAAGGTTATTAAACTTAGACAAGAAAAGACCCTTTGTTTGAAATGGGCTCAAGTTTGATTCCAAGAGGGCCCATCCATGTGTTGTGCACCTATGATTTCAAGTTACTTTTGTTGGGGCAATGGCTAATGAAATAAGCTACAAGAGTAAATTTATCATAATAACTACAAGCTTTATCAAATTTAATATAGTCTAAAACCACATTAGGAAGGTTTTTATGGATAAAATCAATTCCTAGAGGAAGATTTTTCGAACAAATTTATGCACTTGCTTCAATGTCATTATTCTCCATAGCTTTATTAGAAATAATATCTATAATAACTGAGGAGAAGGACATTTAAAAGAAGGAAATGATGTCACACATGTAATAATGGGTTTGGTGTTACACAACAAATACACAGTCTTATCAAAGGAAAAATAAAAGTTCCTACCATAAATTAATAGTGGTGTGACCTAAAGCATTCGAGGAAAACCATGGCAAGGTCGAAACCTAACCTTGGCATGGCCAAAACCTCTGATTCAAAATTTTTATATTCAATTTTAGTACAACAAATTTAATATAACTCAATTTAATATATTTTACCTACAAATTTTATATAATCAAATAAATTAAGTTTAAAAATTTAAATTTAATTTTTAATCGATAAATAAATTTTAAAATTTTATCAAAATTATATATATATATATTCGTAAAAAAAAAAAAAAGCGCACACCACAAAATCAACAATTTAAACTACGCTCACTAACAAAGCAACAAAATAACTAAAGGAACCCTAACAGAAATCTATAACACCAAAAACTGCCATAGCTTTAATTAATATTGAAATATTTACTACAGAAAAAAAATAGAACTTCACGACAGACGATTTTTGACGTCCTGTACACCAAATGGACATTAGGACCTGTCAACGTGCATTAAATTTTTTAACTTTATGTGATGTCTTTATGATCGTTTGCAGTGCCTTTTCTTTTTCTACGTTATTTCTACTCTTCATACGTGTCTAATTGTTAAAGCGCTTGAAAAGAAGAATTCCAACTTATACTGTATAACATAAAGGGCAAATGAGTTTATTAGAATGTTGGTAAATGCACTAATATGGTATTCGGTATTCAGAAAAATTCATGTTCCCAGCAACAAATTATATTAAAACCAATGCTCTAATCTATCCCAGTTCATAGAATTTGTGGAATGTCTCTACTTAGAAATACATTAGAAATGATCTGATATGCTTTCTGAGTAAGGTGGATTGAATCAAAGAAGAGATATTTCGAAGCATCAGAGCAAGTGAAAGGAGTAAACTTGTTGCACAGAAAGACGGTTTCATAAGTCCCAGTTCCACAGCAACCTTTTGCAACCACCTCAAATCCTGCCATAGAAAATGCCAAACCAAGATTAGGCTTTAATTTAACCAAATGTATTCGCCCTAAACACATTAGTATGTGGAATTTTTAAATGATTTAACAATACCATATTTCCTGGGATTCGATATGACCTCTGAAATAAGACTGTTATAGTCAAGAACAACAATTTTAATGCCAGGAATTGCAGATTTCATGCCACGAATCATGGCATTAAGTCCTCTATTGAATCCAGACGCAGCTTCATTTTTGTCTTGCACGCATTCCCCCTTACTCCCAACAAATCCTCCTGTTCTCTCAATTGGCAGGCATCCTAAGGGAGGAACATTAATCACTGCATATCTAAGTGCACCCAAATTGTATAATTCCTGGTCAAAACCCACAATCAGAATTTACTACAATTAGTGTTTAAAACGCAGCACAGCAAACAGTAGAGACTAATAAATATATAATACTAAGTAGAAAATAAAAAACCAACTATTGTCATAATTACAACGAAAATCCTACCTTGATGAAGTTTGTGTACGTGTCCAATAGAATATGTGTATACTGTGGTATACTGAATTGGAAACGACGAATTGGGATCGTGTAGTAGTTGATAATGAAGTCATTAGTGCCTATCACAATGAAAAATATTGCCTTCTTCAAAATGGTGGTTGCCTGTTCCTCTCCCCCAAGCCCTATTATTTTTCTCCTATAATCTTTAAAATATTCAATTTGTTTCCACAATGGTATCACACTCTGCATACAGAGCAGTAATCAAAATTGAATACAAGTAAAGTGGATGTTAAGAGTGATGCCCTAAATAGTGTTTTGACAGTGCACCCAAAATTTATAAATGTGACGGTATTGTATTTAATAAAATTCGGAGTGATAAGCTTGGAAAAGTGAAGATGATTAATATATAGTGACTTCTTACCGATATATGAGCTGTCAGATTGTCTAAGCCTGTACCAGAGGATCCAAAGCAGACGCCTGTCAGCAAGTCATGAGGCTGGAGCTTTGGATCCAAATATGGTGGCAGTAATTCTTTGATACCAAGTCCTTCCACTGCATTACCGAATACTTGCATTAAACTAGTAGATCTTCTAATGTTCATAGCATTTCTGTGCCATCCGTTTATCTCCTTACAAAACATCTAACAAAAAAAAATACACTACATAGTTTCCCCATAAAAGAAACTCACATTTTCCTCTAAAAATATTTTTAAAAAATTGATGAAGTAAATGTATTGAATATTTCTCAAGTAGTAGTGAATTGGCACAACCACAACTCAACAAAACTTAAAAGAAAAGCGGGGGGGGGGGGGAAGGGGGGAAGAGCATATGAAAAATGCAATACTTATAAAATGGGTTAGTAAGACTCAATAATAATATTTTTATTTAACTGCTTGTCAAAAATACTTTTGTATGATTAAATGGTGGAATTTTTAATATATAAGAAGCATCAGAAGCAGCAAAATAAATTCACCTTTATTTAAAACATTTGAAATGAATATATTGTACTATCAGTACTTGTGTTCAAAAGTTTTTAAGTATAGAAAAGTTAGTAGTCAAAGACATCTTAAGTGTACTAGTGCCGAGGGTAGAAGCTATTGTAAGAACAAAGTATAATTCAATGCTGTTGGCATAAAAAGTTTACCAAAGTAGTCTGACATGAGCTTTCCATTGGATATCCTTCCTGTAGGAATGCCATATTTGAAATCTCTTCCATAAGGAGGAAAATTGGCTTTGATTATTGTAGGTATGAAATCATTGTTCCCTGTATCTCCATAAGAGTCCCCAAACATAAAAACAGCGGGCACTTTCTGTGCCTCAATGAACCTAAACTTGTTACATGTAGTGAAAATAACTATACTATAGATAGCATAGTCCCAATGCAGAGATTTTGATCTCATATTTATTCTTATAGGCCAAATCAGAATTAGAAACCTGACTACTATTCAGATACCTCAAAAATAAAATTTTATAACTAACAAACAGCAAATGGCCTATAGTATTAGCAATGGGAAACTCCAAAAAGATCTTGACAACACACATAAATTAAGTACCAAATCAAATCCAATCTCCTTAACCAGGAATACAATGTTCTTGGAAATCATGCCAACGTAATTTCATCAATTATTTTCACAGCAATTTGGTACACAAATCTTGCAAATTTATCTACTTTCTGATCAACTACTTTTGGCCAAAACGTAAAGCAGGGAATCTGAGCATTTATAACTTTCAAATCAAATTTCAACTAACAACTGAGGTTTCAGTAATGTTTGAAAGCAAGCCTTATAAATCTATCTATTTTCTCACCAGGTACTTTTGGCCAAAACGTAAAGCAGGCAATTTGAGCATTTATAACTTTCAATTCAAATTTCAACTAACCACTGGGCATTCAGTAATGTTTAGCAAACGTTTTTATTGCAGGTGGTGGCATTGGACGGAGACATGACCTTCTGACCACATGCCACAAAACAGATAAGTAAAAAGATTAAATAATTGGATAAAAAAGGCGAATATCACAACGTAACATCTTGATTAAGACTTTGGATTTCCATTAACTTTTTTATAATTATGATTATATTAAATATATAAAACTCTTTATAGTAGTTGTATTTGGTAAATGTCCATTCCATACATAACCACCATTATTACATATCTCTTTTAACTATTTGGGAAAATACATTATATACGCTGAGATCCAACAACATATCATACTTTACGAGACAAGTTTTGGTTGAGAGCTCTTGCGTGCGTTTGATTATACTCTAAGTCACTTAGTAGTAGTTTAGAAATCAAGCCTGATTTGAGAGAAACCTTTAAAGATCATAGCATATAACTTAGAAGGATCAACAAACACCATGATAAGAATTTTTTCGTGTATTCTTACCTTCCTCTAACTTCCTCTCTTTTATCACATACTGTTTCTTTTATTGTTATATTCCTCTTGTATTCTCATCTTCCAGTCTTTAATCCTAGCAATTAACATAGACGGATCGCTTATTTCTATTACTTATCACTGACAGGTTATTTGGTCCCTTTGCAGAATCTTAACTCCATCATCATTCACTGATTGCACGAGAAAAAAGAAGGGGTTGGTCATCTTCATTAGGGCCTTACCCTTTCTAGCATTGTCAAATGAGGTTTGACTATTTTTCCCTCTTGAAATCTAACTAACTCCATGATCTTATGATAATAAGAAGGCACTGATATAACCTCCTATATTCCTCCTCCATTAATCATTTTTGTTAGATAGGTGGTGCTGCGTGCAGTAAATTCCTCCTTCAGTAATCATTTTTGTTCGATAAGTGCTCCTGCTTGAATCTTTTTTTAAGTTTATTTTTAGAAAACATTAAAGCCATGCAATGATTTTGTTTGGTCTATTTATATTGATTTGTTTTTTAAAGTTATGCAAAGGAAATAGATTAAATTAGTTTCTTTTAAAATTAATAAATTTTTTTATATCTTTTTAACTAGATTTAGAAAAGTTTTTTTTTTAAAAATTAAATGCATCAAGCATTACATGTATTCATTGAATTACATAGAATGTCGATATTTTGGAATATCAAAGATAAACATGTAGTGGATTGCACTCTTGAGTAAGCATACATCTAAATTAGTGAGCTCTTTGACTACACAGTCACGATTATAGGACATCCATACCATCAAAATCACCTAGTGTATGATCTTGACCCTATCCGATTTTCTCTATGTATCTAGTATTTTCAACATATGCATGTTCAAATACAAGTTTTAGGATGTGGTTGTAGTTGGATTGTGTATTATTTACACTTAATATGAAATCTACCTTAGGTAGATGTTAACAATGTGTTATTTATTATGTGAACATAATTATTAAATTCACATGTAATGTGGTAGCTATCATCAAATGTATGCAAAAGGTTAGGTGTAACATGGGAAATGATCCGACCCTTTACTCCATAAATATTAATCTATCACTCACCTAACACTATTCCTATAAAAACCCTTTGTGTTCTTGCCGAAAGTAATGAAGCCTAAAGTCATCTCATGAACTAGTGGAGATGTAATCTTTTAGAGAGTCTTGTTATAATACAACCATTGCTAGTTGCACACATACATTATATTACACATAGTATATTATATAGTATTAGAGTCATCCCCTGAGCTAGTGGAGATGTAGTCTTTTAAAAGTCTTGTTATAGTATAAAGATTGATGGCTGCACACTTCTATTGTCTATCACACATTCTTGGTGTCTTTATTAGTTAATATTTTTATTATCTAAATAATTAATGTGAATTTTGTCTATGTTGAAGATCGATGCGTTATGTTATTTTTTTTTTTACAGTATTAGAGATATGTACATTTATGAAGTTTTAATGGAGTCATTTATAATATGGTATCAAAATAGGATTTATTGATAAGATCAATGAGAGTGTTTGAGAGGAGATCCATATCACTCTCAAAGCTCAATTGTCATGAAGATCAAGAGGATAATAACTAAAGTAGGCTTATCAAAAACTACAAAACTTTAATCCATACTAAGCTTCAGTAGAAAGAATGAATTTAATCTCTTCATTAGCTTCTATGATAATTTATTTACATGTCCCATCTTTTTTGTTTAACTTCAGTTCAATTCTTACGTTGGATTCATACACCAAATGTAAATTTACATATGAAGGAGTTTTGTTGTCAGCCAATTTTCATTTGAGTATTTTTTTCATGATAATTAGGCATTCCTATTATATTCATAGTGCCATAGAAACTTTGTTTTGACTTTTGTTTCATTTGAATCTAACATCATGAGCTCATTTTTCAAGACAAGTGGATCACATTTGCATAGATCTAGAGAAATTATAGGGATAAAAATGATTTGATGGGAAGGAAAATTGACTTTTTAGTTCATTTGGGCTTATTTAAGGGTAAACTTTTGATTTTTTTAAATGCATTGCAATGAGCTATTAACACCAATAGTTAGATATAGATTGAATTTGGGTCCATTCAAAGGGTGTTTCTTTCTTACCTTGTATTTTATTTTCATGTGACATATTAAAAACTATTACTTGATGGTTTTGTAGTTATTTTTTTGCAGACCTATTGTATTGACTATTTTAAAGGTATTTGTCTACTTTTTCTTCACTTCATAATTAACATTGTTCCCTTGACAAGATCCATTTAACTCCATTTAAAATCTAGCTATTTCAAGGAGAATATCCATAACACTAAATTTGAGAATATTTAACCATGCATCCCATTTAGATGGAACACATGCCAATAATCACTATTCTTCACATTTATAGATTCATGGAAACTAATTTTGTTTCATTTCGTTGGAGGATTCACCAGATTGTATAGACATTTACTTTAACAACATCTATGTTATTTTTGCTCATTCATTTTAAATGTGTATTTTATTCGGTTAGTTTTTGAACCCATTATTTTGAGGAAAAAACTTCTTATTTTTGTTACCACATCACCTAAGGTGGTTTTTAGGGGGGATGTTTGAGTGTGCCATATTCAAACACGATGAAAATTTGGCCTTAGGTAAACATGTTACCATCATTTAATTTATTACATGCACACAATTATTAAATGCATAACTATTGTGGTATTTATCCTCCTATGTTAGAAGGGCTAGGTATAACTTAGGAAATCATTCCATCTTTTACTCCATCAATAATAATCTTTCACTCACCTCTTACGTTTCATATATAAGGACCTTTTGTCTTCTTGTGAAAACTAATGGAGGTTCAGGTCATCTGTAGAACTAGTGAATGTGTAGTCTTTTCAAGAGTCTTTTTATATTGAAAACACTACTAGTTGCACACATACATTGTATTTTACATATAGTTTATACAAGATGTGTTTATTGGTGAATCTCTTCCTTGTTTAAATAATTTATATATATGGTATTTATTCTAAGATCCATGGGATTTGTTTCATTTATTAATATGGTATCAAATCTATTTTCATTTGTAAAATGGTATCAAAGTGATTTCTAATAGTTCTAACCAATAAACTAACATAAAAATAAATTCGACTAGAATAATTGTATTAGATTAAAAAATCAATTAAAATATTGTGTCAGTATAGAGTTATTTTGCTATGTGTGGCATTAAATTTTAATTTTAAGTTGTTTATTATTGAAATTTTATCTCTACTAAATAGCGAGAAGTTTTTTTTTTTTTTTTAATATATCAATTGGTGTCAAAGCAAGGCTTGGGATCTATGTTTGTGTTCCAAATCTACCTAGAAATTGATCATGCCAAAATCTAACTCCCTTTTTATTTTATAATTTTTTGAAAATGAATTTGATTATTGTAGAATAAAAAAGATGACTCTTTATATAGGAAAGGACTTGTGGGGGATTATAGAAACTAGGTATAAAAAGCTAGTTGATTGGGCCCTTGTTTTAAGTGATGAAAAACAAGCCAAAATTGAAGATAAGAAGAACTCACAAGATTTGTTTCATATTTAATTATTTATAGACAAGAGTCTATTTAATAATATTGGTGGTATAAAGATAACTAAAGATGTCTATAATACTCTACAAGAAGCTTATTAAGGTAGTGAATAGGTCAAAGTGGTTAATTTATAAAATTTAAATAGTTTATTTGAGAATTTAAAGATGTAAGAAGATCAAATTATTAGTGTTTATTATGTAAGAGTAAAGGATGTGGTCAATAAGATGAATATTTTTAGAGAAATGTTGAACAAAGAGCTTGTGTTGAAAAGGTGTTAAGGTCTCTAACACAAAGTCTAAATCATGTTTCCATCATCGTTGAAGTAGAAAAGTTTAAATCTCTCAAGTTTGATCACCTAATTTGATCTGTTGTGTGTCATAAGGAAATACATATATACACATTTGTATAAAGTGATTGGGGCCCTACGGATTCCTCACACAAAACCTACTTACACAAATTTAAGAGGGTTATGAATGGAATCGATTTTATGAATGGTAGATAATGCCATAGTGTAATGCATTAAAATAATAAGGAAAGAAAGAAGGAGATGAAAACTGATATAGAATTGTAATAGCAAAGTATTATTATCCAAGGTTTTGTATAATGTTTAAGAGATTAGATGTTTGTGTCTATGTACTTCCGAATTTCATTCTTATATGTCTCTCCATCCTAATGGAATATAATTACACATTATTATACAATGAAGGAAGATGATGTGTTTGTTGAATAATTACAACAATTCATAATATATGTTTCATAACTAAAGAATATAGTGTCATCATTGACTATTATTATCGATGAGATTCTATTTATAGTACTAAGGCTGTATGCATTGTGAGTTAATATAACAGTAGATTTTGATTGAAAAATTGGGCATGTAGGTGCATAACTTAGAGTTAATATACTAACATCAACATAATCCTAGATATATAATAATGGTAATATTTAGTATGGTCTAGTAACCTAAATCCTCCTAGATTATGCCCCGCACTCCCCCCTTCTAATTGAAGATAAATGGTCGCCATTGCATATAATTAGAGAATAAGATGTTGCAACAAATTCATAACCTAAACTTATGTTAACCATTTTCCTTGGGAAGGCACTTAATCTAGTTTTATGATCTGAAAAAGGGAGATATCTTGTAGAAGTGTTTTTTTAACCTAAGCATCCATGACTCGATTTGATTCTAAAATATGGTACAATATTGATTTATCTAAGTCTTCTAAAGAGTCTATATAGTATATATATTATCTAATAAGGGTGGAAAATAATTATTAAATATTTATGCATTGAAGACTAGATGAAACCAAAGATAATATCAAATATTTAACTCGAAGGTGTTATCTACATACTTATTGGTGATGGTGTAGGTCCTATATCAAATTGGAAAACAATTATAGTAAGGTCTTATCAATATTTATTTCTACAGGTGAATCTAGAAATGGTCACTTATTTGGAAGGGGAATGGTATTTGGTTCCTATCATGGTTAAGGTTATATTTAATATTTTCTTATTGAAAAATCGGTTATCCTTGTTGATTAATGTGGTTAATAATTTTAATTTTTTTTTCATATTCCTTTTCAGTGAAACAAGTTATAATTATTGATGGTGGAATTAGATAAACTATATTTATGGACCACCAAAGGTTATAAACTTAATCAAACATAAAATGGTATGTGCGTGGTAGATGTATCTAGATATTTATTTTAGTTATGTTGAATGAAAGCAAGTTTTTCATACTAATTACTTTTTTTCTTATAATTATACACTTTAATAAGGTTCACTATCATCCTATTTCTCACATTTGTGGATACATTAGTCTTTGTATTAAAGGAAGTGGATTTATTAAGATTTGTGTCCAACATAGACCAAGATGCTTTCTAGAAATTACTCTAAAAACATGAAACTCTATCAGACAAGATAGTTTATAAGATTAAAACTAGATCTAAACATGTTAAAAATTTAATTTTTTTATTTCTAAAGTTTTTAATGTTTTTTGATGAATGACTTGGCAATTACACATGCGATACAAGACTTGATATATTTAGATACAACAGACTTTAGACGTGGTGATAAGTACCTTTGATACAACACAAGAGTTTTTATCATGTAATGACATTACTTGGAGAATGGATACTAATGGAATATTGATAGTAGATCAAGAAAAATATATCATAAATATAAGGACAAAATAAGCACATTCATAACAATAATTGTTAGGGAGTTGTAGAATATTTGGCAAATATGATTGAGCCACTTCAAGGGGGGAATATCTATACAATGAAATAAGAAAAAAAAATTAAAATATGATATCAAATTACTAATCAATACTTCCTATTTACACTACTCTAAACATGGTTATTCTATATGTCAACCCTATAAGTAATATAAGATCCTATATAAATGTGATAATATAAGGATAATGGTTATAGAGTCCACAATACATTCATAAATATCCATATACATGTTATAGGTTAAGGGTGGAACATGATCTTTCCATTAAACATAATGTTTCCTTCAGCATTGAACAACATAGGATGTTGTCGTCAGATTACCTCATCCTCCCATGTTGCATCATTATTGTTAATATTCTTCCATTTAATGAAATAATCCTTAATCTCTCATGTTCGTATCCTTTTTCTTTGTTTCTAAAGTACCTCTTCAAGTTCTAAAATGAATATACCTTCCTCATCCAATTTAGGTAACTTAGTCTATACAGAGACTTTCTATCCAATTACATTATTAAAAAAATCACATAAAAAACTAGATGGATGTGGGTAGATTGAGATAATTGTAGCTTGTATGCTACACTACCAATTTCCTATATGATCTAATAAGGGCCATGATATTTAGGATAATTATTTTTATCCTTTTTCATTAATTCAAGGAAATTTAATTATATTTTATAAGAAATAAAATACCCAATCAACCACTTAAAAATGTATCTCCCTATGCTATTTATCCATGTGCTACTTTATTTAGTTATTTTCCATTGTCACATTCCCTTTAAGACTAACTAGTACCTCCCACTGGTGTTGAATGTGATCTTCCATAGCTGAAACCTTTGGTTAAAACCATCACAAATGAAATGATGTAAGGAGGTTGGTACCTATAAAGTTAAAAAAATAGAGAAAATTTGGAAGAGGTAGGGAAGGAATTTTTATAACACCATTCTACTAGTGGTAGCCAATGAACCCATATCTCTTGATTATCTAAAGCAAACAAATGATGACAAGCTTCTAAGAATTTGTTTAACACTTCAATTTTCCCATCATATTGAGGATGATAGGAAAATTAATGGGATAATTGAGTACCCAAAAATGATAATATAACATTGAAAAAAATAATTTTTAAGTATTAAATAACAATCACTTAAAATGGTCTTTCAAGTATAATGCAAAATTTTAACAATATTTGTAAAATTACCACCTATTGTAGTAGATAAAAATGGCTATGACAAGGATAAAAAATGAGCCTATTTTTTAACCCTAAACATAATTAAAATGATTAAATTTTAAACTTTACACCATGATAATCCTATAATAAAATCCATGGATACCTCCTTCCACCTCTAATTAGGAATGGATAAGGGTTGTAGTATACTTGATTTCTTAATAGTTTCACACTTGTTATATTGACACACAATAACTTAGACCATAAAATTTTATATATCCTATGACCTATAATATGGAATGGATTAGGGATATAAAACACTTGGTGTCTTAATAGTTTTACCCTTGTTGTATTGGAACACCATGCATTCAACCACAAATGTATGTATATCCCCCTTCAGTCCTTCTAAAATTAAATACTAATTGATTCTATGATAGGTTTGTAAAATAACTAGAGTTTCCCCCAATTGGAGATGCATGAAGATCTATAAAGATCTTATGCTTGATGATTTAATAATTGCATAGGTATAATATATATTTATAGCATAATGTATTCCACCTTTCAACTCAAATATATCTAAAGAACCTGAATCATGATAAAGATTTTGAACCAAATCCTAAGTATCATTATCATATTCCCATTGAAATATTTCCTCTTCTAACCAATATGTTTGCCAAATAGTCATTTCACATATAAATGAATCTATGGATTCAAACCTCTTTATAGTGCATCTATTTAAAAATTAACTTTTAATTTCTTATAAATTATTTGGAATAATATCCCAAAATTCTATTCACACATTTTTTATTCTATAGGTGGAAACCATTATTCATAAATATATTTTAGATTACTGTGATCAGTCTTTATTTTAAGATTTATACCCATTAAATAAGGTCTTCATTAATTAATTATATAAATCAATGTCTATCATTTCGATTTCTCATATATCAAATTTATCATATTTTCACCCTTGAGTTTATAAATTTTAAATGAAAGGGGTCTTCCTTCCTACATGAATACTTTCCTCATGCAAAATCTTGATGCATCACATTAAACAATTTTTTTTTTCAAAAGCATGGGGTAGCTAAAAATGGAGGGATGAACATTACCTCCCTCATATTATTAAATTCATTGGTAGAAGTGTCATTCCAATGAAAGGATTCCTTCTTCAACAAGGCTATCAGTGGTGATACTATGCTACCATAATTTTTCACAAATCTGTAATAGTAACATGTTAACCCAAAAAATAATCAAAATTTCTTTATTTTTTTTGGAACCTACCCATCCTTCATAGCTTGATATTTTAAGGGTATACTTTTACTCTTTCAATGGAAAAAATATCACATAATTATTCCTCTTCTTGAGGTCCTAAATTAAAGTTTTGAGGGTAGGCATAAAGTTGATTTTATTAAAGAATTAACAATATTTGTTTCACATGTTGCAAATATTCATCCCATTTATTTGTATATGAGATGTCATCAAAAAATACCAACTCAAGTTTCATAAAAAGTGGCTTAAAATAGTGTTCGTCAAACTCTAAAATCTAGATGGTTCATTTATGAGACCAAAAGTCATGACAAAAAGGTCATAATGTCCTTCAAAAATTATGAAACTTATTTTATTGACATCCTCTTTATGATCCAAATTTGATGTCACCAAGAATGAATATATAGTTTTGTAAAATATACATCACTATGTAACTTATCTAGAAAATAATCAAATACGAGGATAGGGCACATGTCTTTAATGGTGAATGTTTTGAGTTATCTATACCCTAAACACATCATCCAAGTATCATATTTTTATTCATCATGACCATTAGGGGAAATATTAATTTTGTATAGGTTTTATAATACATGCCTCTATCATCTCATGTAACATATTTGTAATTTCAATCTTATCAACTTATGGGTATCTATAAGGTCAAATGTATGGAGGTTGACTCCAAAGAAGCATATAAATAACACGATCATGTTATTTCCTTGGTAGTAGTCCTTTTGGAATAATCTCAACACATTAGAGTGGTCATCACTAGAATTATATAAATTATAATTTTTAGATTCATTTTTTGGATACAAATCCTTTAGCCCATTTTTTGAGAATCTTCTACAATTGATGAGAACTAACCAATTGTAGATATTTTGGTCATAATCCCAATAGTTCAAATGTCCTAAATTAAGAGTGAACACACACGAACAACTCTTATAGATCCATACCTATTTTTCCAAGGTTGTTATCCATTACAAACACAAAATAATGTCTTCTTTGACCATGGTAATAATAAACATAGGTAAATTGTCCTTATAGTCTTCAATCACTAGTTTGATACTATGACATTTCCATGAATAATTTACTATGACCTTATCAATGACCATGACCTAAAATTTAAGATCTATGTAAATAAAATAGATAAAACATGCCAAGAAATTATTATTTAAGAACTTATGAGTACTCTTTGATTCAACCAAAACTATCACCTTTTACATCTTGAGAAAACAAATGAACTTGAAGGTTTGTGGATTATTGATACCAAAAAGCATATGGCATGAGGTAGTTTGTAAAAAATATTTATATTTTGATTTCGATGCATGTTATTACTCATCAAGTGATTCATCATATTATTATTATTCCTTTTTCCCCCTTCCATGCATAATAATTTATTCTCAAGACACTTATGTCCTTTGCCCCATTTGCTACAACAATCAAAACATAAACATTTTTCTCTTTTATATCTAATTTGTTGAGGAGTCCATCTATTAGGATTTGAGAATAATTATACTAAAACATTTGGATATCTTTTAGTGTTAAAATAATTTATTTTGAAAAGATATTTTTTGTCTACATAATGTATGGAAACCATTAATTTTCACACAAAAATTAGATTAAACATGAAAACATAGAGTTATGTCTTATTCTTTACGCAACCAAGAATAGATCATTCATGTTTATTTTTTGATGTAATAGATGAATAAGGAAAGCTTTTGTAATTACTAAATATAATACTTGGCATTCCATGTTTGTTGATTCTTCACTAATTAACTAAAATATTTCTTTTTTATGTATAGTAGTGCATGTACAACTCATCCACGAACATTGACAAAGAAATAATAAGACCCTTATTTATTTACTGATTGAAAAGCCATCTATACTAAATGATTTGATTTAATTTTAAATATAAATATCTTCCATAACCATATTTTTTGAGTATGGTGTCTGATCTAAGTAAAATTATTTCTCCAATTTATTGATCCAATCCCCTCTATTCTTACTAGAAAACTTGTGCACTTCCACTTTTGCAAGCATGTTATTCAAATTATATTTTTACTCTGAGTGTTTTGGTTGCACACACATGAATGGACAAATTGGAATATTTTTAGTAGTGAATATATGTTTTTACTTAAAAAGTATGGTAAAAAATTGACATTTGATTTTTAGGTTGGTTACCATTCCATGCATTACATCCATATCTCTAGTGATATTATATAGATCCTCTTTTTAGCCATGTTTTACATTTCTATTCAAAAGTGGAAGTACCCATTGGTAAACCTCGATTCATATGTTTATAAATCTATGAATTATTGTTAGGTTATTTCAAAGAGTGACTTACCATTTTCTATGTCCTTGCGTGTTCACCTCAACCATGGAAAAACTCTAGGGTTACGAGCCCCCAAAAAGTGTACCACTAGATTATACTATTGTAATAATATCATTGGGACAAATACAATGACTATTAATTTTTATAAATGTGAAAGAAAATAGATAAAATGTTTTTTATAAAGAAAACCTTCAAATACTTATGTGCTAACAAAAAAAGAAATTCTTCATAGATCATAATTTATGTTTTTTTAATACTTCAGCTCACAAAACAATCTATACACTCCAAAAATAACATTGCTACATAATTTTGACCAAATTAAAGATATAATACCATTATAATTGAAAATAATTAGATAATTCATACTAGTGAAATATTGATAAAATATAAGAAATAATATATCACATAAATAAGAAAATACATAATTATAATTTACAAAAATTATGAACACTTGGTAAATAAGTTCACTTTGAGGGGGAAACAATCATAAAATGCTCTTTTGGTAAATGCTCTCTCACTATTAAAAAATGAGAGCCTAACATGGATCTCTCAAATTCTTTTTTCTTAACCACTCCCATTTGGGCTAGACTTCCTAGTCTCCCTTTAGAATTTTGGCATGAGGACATTTTTAAAGGTATTGCCAGTTCTTTTGGTGAACTTGTGGCATTGGATAATGCTACAGCTTCTAGAACCAAACTTCAAAGTGCCAAACTTTATGTTAAGGTGGCAGACCTGAATCATCTCCCAAAAAAGGTGGAACTAATATCCAAGCCTGGTAAAAAAACTCAAGATTTTTTTTTTGAAGATTTTCCAAACTCTTGCTATGCTTGTAAGAAACAGGGGCATCTAGTTAAAAACTATCCCTCCAAAAGTAAAAATCATCTTAGTAGTGTTTCAGATGGGAAAAAGACCAAGGTCCAACAAAAGAAAGTATGGAAACCCAAAGAAGATCATCGCCAAGAACAAAAGAATAATGAAGATTTTAAAGCTCCACATGCTGAGGTGGATAAAGATCCTTCTTTTGAAGATTATAATGCTCTACATGCTAAGGTGGATAAAGAGCCTTCTTTTGAGAAAGTAAACTCTGAGAAAGAAGGACATGGTTTGCAATCAGATACCATAATACCTGAACAAATAATAGATGATCTAACAGATCTATCAAAAAAATCATTTTCTATCAAAGGATAGAAGATCGATGGAGAGATGTAGATGAAAAAATTGTGCTAGAGGAATGTGAATTCTTGGCTGAAGCTAGAAATAAATCAGAGGAGGGAGATCTTCTTTTTTCTCAGTCCAAGGAGATCCAGGTGTTATCTCAGGCTGATAATGACTTTCCTTTGGATGAGCCTCCTCCCCTAGAAGTTGTGAAAGATAATGGAGAAAACTCAAAGCATAAACTAAACCAAAGAAAAAGGGCTGAAAAAAAGATCAATACTAAGGGGGTAGAAACTAGAAGCAACAAAATAGATCAACAAACTAAGGTGAAACCTCTTGCTTCTACTCCGAATAAATCTAGAAACAGAGTTGAACAACATTCTAAGGTGAAACCAGATGTTGGTTCCCTGGACAAACCTAGAAGAAGATCCACTAAGAAAACCAGAGAGTTAGAAAGTATGCAGGATATTGTTGATGGTAGGCAGGGAACTATTCTAGCTTTAGCCCTAAAAAATAGATATGAAAATCATTACTTGGAATATTAGGGGGCTGAATAGTATTCATAAACTAGATATTGATGCTGTCCCTATAAAACCTAATTTTGATGCTGCTCTTCAATAGGTTTCAGGACTGCTTTTCCTGGTGGTTGTTAATGCTTTATCTTTTTTGATTCGGTTAAAGGGTTTTGGGGTCCCTTCAAAACCTACTTTTATCGTAATCTAAAACAATCATAAAATGAAATAATAATAAAATCAATAAGGCATAAAATTACAAACCACTACTTCCTATATATACTCTAATATATCCATGGTTATTACATAGGCCAACCCTATTAAGAATATAAGAGGTTAGAGAAATGTAACTAGATAATAACAATCATTATTTACATAAGCATTATATAATCTAAGGATGTAATATTTCAAATATAAACATTCCTACAACCTTGATAAAATTATCCTCCTATGTTATTTCATCCCTTTATAACCTATATAGATCAAACAAATGCCCTAGATGATATATAATTCCATACTTCAAGTAGAAATCTATAACTAAATTACAACAAATAAAATTATGATATATCTATAAAATATATGTTACATGGATACAATTTTTATCATGTGATAATTTCATTTCAACATTCCTCAAGTATAGAAAATATATCTTGAACCAACACATGGATTAGGCAATATGTAACTATATTGGCAGTCCCTTTCTTAGCTTTATGTTCAAATAGAACTATTGAAGTTAGGAAGACCATTTTTTTATACTACTCTTTCTATTTGTTTTTTTCAATTCTAAAAGAACTATTGTAACTTTTGATTTAAGAGGATCATAGTCTCCTTGACTAATATATAATGCTTACATGTTTTTAAAAAAATCTCACATTTTTATGTTGGGCAGCTTCCTATTAGTGTGATGAACGTTTCTCCATGGTAAATGACCAAATGACCATGTTTAGTGAGGACTAATTCTAATGCAATGTTAGAGGAATTTTTAAAAAGACCAAATGCTTGTTGAAGGCCTAGTAAATAAAGTGACATAGAACAAAATATTCATTTTTATTCATCAATTTCTTTCTATTGTGTGACATCCTATATAAACTTTGGTTTAGTGCCACATCTATTAACTTAGTTTACTTGTTGGTGTAGGTTTTCTTTATCCATTATATGCTTTTCTTGTACATATATATATATATATATATATATATATATATATAAAGCTTGCTTAGTTATATTAATTAGGTAACTTATGTGTAATAATGAAGTCATAATTGTACATGCACATGCTTATTTTTAGTCAACATGGTTGCACTATTCATTTAGCAACTAATGTTAACATGTGGGGATTGACATGTTGCTCATGGATCTACTATTCATCTCACAATTGATTTGTGTTCTCATTGACAAATGGATGTGTAATAGTGCCTCTCCTCTACCTATATAAGAACATATTATCCAAGGCATTCACGAGCCAATGATGCATAATGGATTAAGGATTATAGATTAAAATGAGGATTATGGAGCTACTTGGCTCATATGCCATTTGTGTAGTGACCATTCTAGTGATAGAGCCATTATTCTATTGTTCTAGATTAGCTTAGGTTGTTATGATAATTATGAGTGATAGTGATGTGAGATGTGTGAACTCCATGCTTTTCACACCTCCATTAACTAAATACAATATATCTCTATTCTACTCTTGTGTAATTTAATTATTTGCAGTAAAGTTGTCTGTTTGATCTTTCTATATTTGATCTTGGACATCTCATTAGTAGATGATTCTAAAATTATTGTCCATGTGATATGATAGAAACCAAGAAAAAATATATTGTAAAAATTACTAATCTTTAAGGAGCTGTGAATCTTTATGAAATTCCTAGGTTGTGACTATTCCTAGTTGACTTCAATCTTGGATGATTCCACATGAATTTCTTATGTGTTTGTTATATATCCTAGATAATCTATCTCTTTCATATAAAATTAACATTTATCTATATTAATATATAAATTTATCAATATGTATTATATGTTCATCACATTTTTTAATAAAGATAGTGATGTTATCAAACTAGAATATAAAATTGTAGTAGCGAATAGCCTAAGAATGTCATTCATCATCTACATGACTCTAATATGTGTGTTGGTCAAATTGAAATACATGACTAAAAGTTTGAATGAGCCTTAATTGGCCTTGAAAGATGTATTCCACACATCTATAGGTTGAACAAGAATTTGATGATACCAAGACTCAAGACCAATTTTGGTGAAGTATTTGGTAGCACCGAGCTAGTCCAGAAAGTCCTCATCCCATGGAAGTGTATAGTGGTTCTTTAATATGGCCTTTTGAATAAATAGTAATTAATGAAAAAAATCCATTTTCCATATTTATATGGTGTAATAATGAATGGGCTCTTTCAAGGTGATAAGTTAGGCCTGATATATCCATTGGCCATAAGTTCATGGATTTGTCACTTAATTTCTTCATTCTCAAAAAAAGATTTTTTTTGATATAAATTATATTTTGGTATAGGTATTATAGAGACAAAATCAATATTATTCTTAACTAAATAGTTTAGGCACTTATTTTGGTATATTAAATATATTCTTTGGTTTTCAACTTGAGCTTCAACTCTACTACTTTTGTTGTTATTGTCGATGGAATTATGGTGGAAATTGGCCCTTCAAGGATTTTATTGTATTAAGTTATTTCTATCAAAACAATAATTTTTTTAATAGATGTTAGTATATTATTACACTACTTGGCACTAATTAGTAATGTCATTGGGACTACCTACAATATGAGGTATCTCATATCACCAACATTTATGATAACATTTAAATGATTTTTATCATATACTGCATGTCAATGGTAAATAAATGGTTGACCAAGTAGAACATCACATACCTATAATGAAATGATGTTTAAAAGGACCATATACTCAAAATATTTGATGGTGTACACCAATTAACACTATTAAGTGACACATTTATCAAATCCCACACTAAACCATCTAAAAAAGTATGGTTGGGGTGAGTCTTCTATGGAAAGTTAAATACGTGAACTTTTAAAGGATAAATCAAGTTATTCATACTTACATTGTAAAGAATGAAGTGTAAAAATTTATAATTGAACCAAATTTGAGAATGGAAGAATATTTATTGTCAATTTATTACTTTAGGGCTAATAGAGAATTTCTAGATACACCATAACATTTGTCTTAGAGTCCACAATATACTTACCTTTCTCGAATGATGTTTAATTTCTACACATTTCTTCATTTTTTGCATGTAGATTATCCTCACATGGCATTATTAGTTGGAATGATTTTTGGAGGTATGAATCAAACACCATTTACCTATCATGGATTACTTAGTATCATCTTGTTATCTTTTATTCTTCTTTGTAATGTTTTGATTTATTTCATAGTTTTTTATTATACTTGAAATATTTAGACTACTACTTGGATTGAGACTTATCATATTATATATTATTCTTGGACTTGGCCTTTGTTTAAAAATTAAAATCAAATATTTGAGCTTCTCTGATTGAGGAGATATGTAATAAATCTATTTTTAATTGGATATGAGGTCTCAACTCTACTACTTTTGTTGTTATTATCGATGGAATTTTGGTAGAAATTGGTCCTGCAAGGATTTGATTGCATTCATATATTTTTATCAAAACCATAATTTTTTTAATTGAAGTGAGTATATTATTACACTACTTGGAATTAATAATTGATATCATTTAGAGTACTTACCTTATGAAGTATCTCATATCACCAACATTTATGACAACATTTATAGGATTTTAATAATAGACTGCATGTCAATGGTAAAGATATGGTTGACCAAGTAGAACATCACATAACTATAATGAATTGATGTTTGAAATGACCATATACACAAAATATTTGATTTTGTAAACCAATTAGCACTATTAAGTGACACATTTATCAAATCCTACACTAAGCCATCTGATAGAGTATGGTTGGGGGTGAGTCTTCTTTGGAAAGTTAAATATGTGGACTTATTCAGGACAAATAAATTTATCCACACTTTCATTGTAAATAATGAAGTGTACTAATTGGTCATTGAATCACATTTGAGAATGGAATAATATTTATGATCCGTTTGTTGTTGTAGGGCTAGTGGAGATGTTTTTGCTACACCAAATCATTTGGCTCAGAGTCCACAATCTACTTGACTTTCTCCAATGATGTTTTTTTCATACATGTTATTTCATTTTGTGAAAGTACATTATTCCTTGCACAGAATTATTATTTTGAATGTTTGTTAGATTTGGGAATTGAACACAATTTATCTATCATGGACTACTTATTATCATCATTTGATATAT
Organism: Torreya grandis; assembly: GCA_037957365.1. Taxonomy (NCBI): domain Eukaryota; kingdom Viridiplantae; phylum Streptophyta; class Pinopsida; order Cupressales; family Taxaceae; genus Torreya; species Torreya grandis. Next base: position 98,677 of record JARHVA010010666.1, on the reverse strand, counting down.
TTTTATTCTTCTTTGGAATGTTTGGATTTAATCCCTAGTTTTTAATTATTCCTAGAATATTTAGATTACTACTTCAATTGAAAATTATAACCTTATATGTTATTCTTGGCCTTAGCCTTTGTTTAAAACATTCAATTAAATATTTGGGCTTCTTTGATTGAGGAGATATGCAATAAATCCATTTTAAGATAGATATAGGGCTCAACCCTGACTTATATTTGAAAAAAAATTCTCAAAATATTAAATCCCAAAAACTAGACACTAGAGCATGAAAGGTATCTATTTATTGTTTCATAACTAGTTGAAATTTATTTATTGGTAATCATCATCTCCAACTTGATAATAGGTTTATTTGCATGTTTATACAAAACCATTCCATCTACTTCATCTTCATGATTCTGATATGAATTACAATAATTTCCCATGTTTTATTTCCTGATCAAGAAACATTTACAAGGGAAAGAATAATTTTTCTCTATTATAAAATTAAATAACCATGTTGTATGAACTATAAGGTTAATCTAGTTATCTAATCTATATTGTATCTACTTTAAATTCAAATGTAGGGATGTCTAGATTGACTTTTACCTTTTATGATTGTTTTTATAAAGTGGTCATTGAGAGGGAGAGGTGACGAAAGGATTATTCTACTTGATAATTGGTGATAATTTATCAATGATACTTTCTCTTTCACATTCAAGACATTATTCCAAATATCCTTATTATATTTATAGTGCATCTTCTATCACTTTGTGGAACATGTTTGAAGTTAGTGTCACAAATATTCCTCTCCCATTTGAGGACATGAAGGAAGGTGTGATGAAGGGTCATAATTATTTATACCTAACTTCTTGCAATCATACCTTATATGATTATGCTTTAAAATAATTATGAACTTTAGATACCCCATATTACCACTCTAGAATGATAAGAAGTGTGTATTATCTGATACCACTTATCTAGGTCCTAGGAGAGACCTAGTGAACAACCTACTTAAACATAAGAGGGTTATTAACATAATAAAATTTATAAATGGTAGAGAATATGAAAGGTCACTGCATTAAAATAACAAAGAACAAAAGAGACAATAATTAATATAGAAATGTAATAACAAAGTCGTATTAAAGTTAAGTTATGTATAACTTATTATATATCTTATTTCAAGTGGCTATGCACT
>JARHVA010010666.1:67500-87500 GCA_037957365.1 Torreya grandis | reverse complement strand
TGTGTAATGATAGTAATGCTAATGACCAAACCATTTACATTTTAATTTCATGCACAAGTACACAAATAAATCCATCATACATTTTTTGTCTTCTAAGTACAAGGATAAACTCAAGCCCAAATTCTTTAAGGAATGTAAGAATCCTTAAGGAAATTCATTAGAGTATAAAATATCGAGAGAAAGAATAAGTTTGAAGAGTTGAGATGGTAACCTATACTTTATTTACATAATATAATTTTATAACATCATGCTTTGAAGATGTATGTACTAATGATAATAGGGTGAAATAAACATATTAATAAATGGATTATATTTATAGGAATGATAATTTGAAGATTACATAACTTCTACATAATAAGAAGTGTATTGGTAGTAGATGGTACTAAAAAAGAACATAAAATAGTGATGGTATTATTGAAAGACTCAATGCATGTCTATTTAAAAAATGATTAACTCAAAGATATGGCATACATTAAATAAAAATACATTTACGGTAGTGGTAGTATAAGAGACCATTGGAATGATGATTTCAATAAAAAATAAAAATAAATGGAGCATACATCACATGGATGTGAAAAGTGACATCATGAATGTGTACTTAGAACATTATACATCTATGTATAACAAGCATAAGGTTTTTTTAGTGCAAGGATAATATGTCAAAGTCTCCAAGTTGATTAAGGTTTTATTTTGCCTCAATTAGGCTCTAAGAGCATATTATGCCTGAAGTGGTAGATATTTTTAGCATAATGCCTTAAAAATAAGCAGGGGTGAGTCTCCTCTTTAATACAATAAATAAGTTAATGATATCCTTATTGTCTATTTGTATGTTAATGTTTTGTTGTATATGAGAAATAATTACAATATGAAAGATGAATTCAAATTTTCTATGGTAAATGAATTTATAATTTAATATTTAGTAAGTAGTATTTCTTAGGGATGGAGGTTCATTAATGAAAGGATGAAATTTTAATTTTTCAAACAAATTATGCAACGGATATGTTTAATAAATTAATTATGGTTGATAGTAAACCAATCTCCACTCCAACTCCTCACAAGATATGTTAGGTAGAGAAAATGGTGCCAAAATAGTCGACGAGATAACTTTTAGAAGTATTGTTGGATGCTTAATATTTCAAACTCACACAAGACTAAATATTTCCTATTTAGTTTTTCTTGTTTCAAGATATATATTTGAGCCATATGTGATTCATGCAATATGTGAAAGGTGTTATCAATTTTGGTATTTATTATTATGCCATTAAAAATATGAAGTTACTAGTTTTAGTAAATCTAATTGGGGAGGTAGTTTAGATGATGGTGAGCCTACATTTAGTAATTATTTTGGCTCTGATGATTTTTAGATGAAATCAAGTAGGAAAAAAATCAAAGTATAATTATTATTTTCTATTGATAATGTAACATCTATCAAATAGACCAAGAATCTAATCCATCACAAAAACTCAAACCATTTTTATATGAAGTACCACTTCATTCGAGATTTGGTTTGGAAAAAAGTGGTAGAATTGAAATAGACAAACACTAAAGAATAAGATTATAAATATCTTCATTTAAACTATTGCAGAAGTTCATGTTTTGAAACTCTAAGGTCAAAATATTAGTCCACTCATCAACTGAGAGAATGTTGAATAGATGCTATTGAGTGCAACATTTTTTGTTTAATTTTAATTAAAATTAATGCCATGTAATAGCTATATATTTGATTAATTTTGTTAATTTTATTTATTTTTATTAAAAAACTATGTATTTGAAATATATTATATTAATTTATTTTAAATCTAATTTTATTTTTATGTTTTAAAATAGATTTAGAATGATTATTTTTTAAAACATGTAAATTTCAATATTTCTTTATGACCCATCAACTACTATAAAAATAAATTGTACTAAAATAATTTTATTAGATAGAAAAATTATTTAAAAGATTCTATTGATATAGATTTTTTGGTTTGGGTTATCTCAATCATTATTCAGTTGAGAAGGTATAGTTGATGCAAGGGCATCATTTTGTTTTAAATATATTTTTTCTTTTCCTGTTAGTTAATGCTACGTGAAGGGGCTTGAGGAGTTATATTTTAAAATTTGTATTTTTGGGATAACCAGTCACCTAACCGTCACTTATTTAATGAGCAACATAATAAGGAAATGAAAAGGGAAAATTCAGTGGGATTTTTTGAACTCAAAAAGTGGTAGGTGGAGGAATTTATGGAGGTTTTGAATGTTGCAGTAGATTTAGGCATGATTTTGTGTGGAAAGTTCTATATTTTGGTAGTTTTTAAGGGAAGAAGAGAGTAAAAAAAAGAAGAGGAGAAAAAAATAAAACATGGGCAAGGAAGGTCTATAACATAAAAGAACATACAAGGACTAAGAGAGATAAAGGAACCAAAAAAGAGCATCTAAATCAAAAGACATATAGGATAGTATTATACATGTAGAAGATGAGGAAGGAAGTGGAATAATAGAGGAAACTTTGTTCTGCAAGTATTTTTTTACAATTGTATGTAAGAGAGTGTAAACCACTATTTTTTTGAATATAATGTAAAACTATTATCTTGATCAATGATTGTATCTTCATCTATGCTTGTGAGTGTTAATTGTGTGTAAATTTTTGTTCTAAAAGCTGGAGCTTTGATTTTCATGTTTAAAGCCCTTAGGTTGCTGAAATTTATGGATAGCCACCTACAACCTTTTCAGTAAGTGCCCACAACAACCTACAACCTTTGTTGTAAGTGCCCACAACAACCTATAGCCTTTGTTGTAGGTACTGACTGTAACCTACAACCATTTTTGTAGGTGCGTATAGCAACCTAAAAGCATTACTTCAAGTTCTCGTAGCAACCTATAGCCATTGTTGTAGGTTCTTGTAGCGACCTACAACCATTACTGAAGGTCCCTATAGCAATAGCCTATTTTTGGGTAGTAACTTAGCATGTGTCACTGTAGTTGTTTGTTCTTCATCTAAATCCATTTATAGGACCTGTAACACGTGTAGACCTCTTTGAATGTTGTTTGAGGTTATTTAGAGCAACACGGCCCCTCATTTTCCATTTATTTTCTCTATTTTGTGGATTTTTAGGTTCCTACAAGGGGGTGGGTGCCATTAGTGTGGTATTAAAGCATAGATATAGCTCTTGGAAGATGTATAGTGAGTTAAGATTGGGGTTGGAAGAATACCTATGAGTGGAACTATGGGTGTGTTCATACAACAAAGGATATTGTAGCTAGAAGACTATAGTAAGAAGGAAAAGGAAAAGAAGATGAGTTAGGGAAATAGGATGCCACCAAGGAGAAGGATAGTAGAGGTTGTAGCTATAGAAATAGTAGGAAGAATAGATGAGGTGTTGGAAACCCTAAGGGTAATCTAGGAAAGAATGAAAGAATTAGAAGGTGTAATGAGAAGAGGTAGAGCACATGAAGAAAGTGATAGTGAGGTTGATGAAGCAGAAGCAGAGATGGTTCGACAAGAAGGTGAAGATGTAGATGAAGTATAGATGCAGGTGAAAGAAGTCTTATAAGAGATATTTCCAACATTGGAAAAAGAACAACGGTAAAATTACCAAGCTTCTCAAGAGGTCTAGAATCAAATGAGCTAATTGAATAGATAATAGAAATGGAGGAATAGTTCAAGTATGATGAATTAGAGGACCCTAAAAGAGTAAAGGTTGTTCAAACAAATTTGAAAGGTCATATAACACTCTAGTTGAAAGAAGTGCAAGCTGAGAGAAGAAGAAATGGTAGAGATAATATTATACAATGGGATCGAATGGCTAGCAAGATGAAGGCTAAATTCCTACCTAGTGATTATCAACTTGAACTTCTCAAGAAATTACAAAATTTAAAGAAAAGGGAGTTGAGTGTGAAGGCCTATATAGAGGACTTTTATATGATTTCTATCAATCCTTGTCATAATGAGTTAGACCATGAAAAAGTATAAAGGTATGTTAATGGATTGAGACTGAGTATTCAAGATGAACTAAGTATGATAAGGATATGAAATGTGGAAGAAGCATACTAATATTCTTTAAATTTTGAAGAGAAATTGACAACAAGGAAAGGAACAAACAAAGGTAGAGGTGGATTCAACAAATGTAAAGTGTAGCAACAGAAAAACTATAGTCATGATAAGGAGGCCAGCCAATCAAAAAGTCAAAAAGAGAAATATTAAACAAGGTCAAGACCATACCCCATGAGAGGTAGAGGTGGATATGGAAGAAACCAAGGTAAAGGCTTCCAAGGCATACATTTTAGTTATGGACAATTAGGCCATAGGTTTTATGAATGACTATAATGAAGATTCAAAGGATCAAAGAGAACAAGGGCAGTAAGTGCACATGTAGCAAAAGGAGATATGAATCTAGAGGGTATGTTATTCAATGAGATGAACTTGAGAAAGGAGAAGCAGTTATGATTAATATGACATTATTGAATCCAACCAAGAAAGAGGTTAAACCTGTGTAAAGAAAATATTTATTTAGAACAATATGTAAAATAGGTGGGAAATGTAGCAAAGTCATAATAGATAATGGCAGAACTAATAACGTAGTTTTAGTTGAAATGGTAGATAAGCTAGGGTTATAAAGGATCTCTCACCCTACCCCTTAAAAAGTGTCATGGTTACAAAAAGGGCACAAAGTCTTAGTTGATTAGCAATGCCTTGTGAATTTTTTTAATAAGCACATATGTAGATGATTTGTGGTATGATATCATGCCCATGTATGTATGCCATTTACTCTTGGGGAGGCCATGATAGTTCGATAGGAATACAATCCATAATGGAAGAGAAAACACTTACACATTGGAGAAAAATGGGATAAAACACACTCTGACACCATTGGCAACCAAAGAATAAGATGTGGAAGGTGGTCCAAGAATGCTACTAATGACAGGGAAACAATTCATAAAAGATATTAAAGGGGAAGGATTATGTTTTGAAATAGTTTCCGAGGAGATAAAATTAGATATCGAAAAGGATAGCAGTGACAGGCCTCTAGAAGTAAAGGAACTACTTGAAGTGTTTGATGAAATTGTGTCCAAGGATTTACTAGAAGGACTCCCAACTATAAAGAGCATCAACCATCATATTGATTTAAGTCTAGGTGAAATTTTACCCAACAAGGTAGCATAGAGTTTGACACCAAAAAAAAATGAATAAGTGAAAAAATAAGTGCATAAACTATTGGAAAGAGGACTAACTAGAGATAGCCTTAGCCCATACATAGTACCAATGGTATTAGCACCAAAGAAGGATGGTGAATGGAGGACATGCACAGTCTCCAGAGTCATCAAAAAAATAACCATAGTGTATCATTTTACTTTATCAATTATAGATGATCTCATGGACTACTTGGGAAAGGCTAGATATTTTACAAAGTTTGTTTTAAAGAGTGGATATCACCAAATTAGGATAAGAGAGGGTGATGAGTGGAAGACTACATTTAAGACCAAAGAGGGGCTATATGAGTGGTTAGTAATGCCCTTTGGGTTAACAAATGCACCCAATACATTTATGTGGTTAATGAATGAAGTGATAAAACAATTTTTGAGGAAGTTTTTGATTGTTTATCTTGATATTCTAATTTTTAGTAGTAGAAAAAAAGAACATTTGTTACATATTAGACAAGTCTTACAAAGACTCAAGGAAGAAAGATTGTTGGTGAATTTGAAAAAGTGTAGTTTTATGAAAGATAAGTTGGTTTATTTAGGATATGTTATCTCTTAACAAGGGATGCAAATGGATCCAGAAAAGGTACATGCTATCATTGAATGGCCAACACCTAGGAGTGTATATGATGTTAGAAGTTTTCATGGTTTATCAAGTTTTTATTGCAAGTTTATTTGAAATTTCAATGGTATATGTGCACCCATAATTGAAATAATAAGGGTAGATAAGAAAGAGATTAAGTGGATAGTAGCAGAAAATAAAACTTTTGATATTTTGAAGAAGAATGTCATAGAAGAACCGGTATTAACATTGCTCAATTTTACAAAGGTGTTTCAAGTGGATTGTGATGCAAGTGGGACAACCATAGGAGCAATTTTAATCCAAGAGGGCAGACCTATTGCATACTTTAGTGAGAATCTTAATAATGCCAAAAAGAGGCATTCTATTGATGACCAAGAATTCTATGCCATTGTGCAAGCTTTAAAGAATTGGCATCATTATTTGCTTCCAAAATATTTTATTCTCTACACAGATCATCTTACTTTGAAATTTATTAAAAGACAAACCATGTTGAGCCAATGACATATGAAGTGTGTTGAATTCCTAAAAGGATATACTTTTATTCTCAAGCATAGAAGTGGGAGCTCAAATAAAGTAGCAGATGCATTGAGTAGAAGAGCAAAATTTTGACTAAAATGAGAGCTGTAATATTTGGATTTGATCATATGAAAGAGCTGTATAAGGATGACTTGGACATTAAGGATGCATAGACATCATGTATAGAGCCTACTAGTGTGGATATGACACCTTGGATGGATTATTTTATACAAGATGGACTATTTTTCAAAGCACAACAACTTTGCATATCACAAGGATAAATGAAGCAGAATTTAATAAAAGAAAAACATTGTGGTGGTTTAGTTGGACATTTTGGCGCTGATAAAATAATGACACAACTTAGTGAAATATATTTTTGGCCAAAGATGAGGCCAGAAATCAGAATTTTTTTGCAAGGATGTCAAATTTGTCAATATACCAAATGAAAGAGTCAAAATATAGGCCTATATCATCCATTACCCATATCGGAGAAGCCATGGGAAGATGTCAGCATAGATTTTATGCTTGGACTTACAAGAACACAATGAGTTAAAGATTCTATTTTTATGGTTGTTGAAAGATTTTCCAAAATGACTCACTTTATAGCATGTAAGAAGATGGATGATGCAACACATGTAGTAAATTTGTTATTTATGGAATTTGTTAGATTACATGGTTTACCAAGAAGTATAGTTTTAGACCATGATACTAAGTTTGTAGGATAGTTTTGGAGGACACTTTAGATGAAATTAGGGACTAATTTAAAGTTTAGATCTCCACATCATCCTCAAATGAATAAACAAATTGAAGTTGTTAATCGTAGCTTGGGAAATTCGCTAAGATGTTTAGTTGGACACAAGCCTAAGCAATGGGATTTAGTATTGCCTAAAGCTGAGTTTTCATACAATGACTCAGTCAATAAAAGCATATGTAAGACTCTATTTTAGATTGTTTATGGACATATTCCTATAGGTATTTTAGAATTAAGGGAGCTTCCAAATACTAAGGTATATAAAAAAAGTGTTGAAGGAGAGGAGTTTAGCAAATAAATTCAAGATTTGCATTAGCAAGTGAGATAAAGACTCAGTTGGAGTAGCCAAAAATATAAAGAGAAAGCTGATTTGAAGATGAGAGAAAAGAATTTTGAAGTGAGAGATATGGTATTGGCACATATATGAAAGGAAATATTTTTCATCCATACCTACAACAAACTCAAGTGGAAGAATATTAGACCATGTAAGGTCATCAATAAGTTTTCATCAAATGCCTATGAGATGGAGCTATCTGAAGGATTGGAAATCTTTCCATTTTTTAATGTTTCTAATTTATATAATTTTCATGAGGGAGAGACATCATATCTTCAATAAGAAGAGAAGATATTAACATAAAAATGGAAGGAACAACTACCTAAGAAAGCATAAGAGGATATTGAAGACATTTTGGACTCAAGAGTGATTAAGAAGACAAGGGGAAAAGAGTACAATGAATATTTAATGAAGTGGAAGGGTATACTAGTGGAGGATGCAACATGGTTAAGCCCAACAGAGCTGGAATCACTCAAGTTAGCACAAGATGATGGAGTTACTAACTTACAACAACTACACCCTCAACTCATAGCAATAGAAAGCTTTACACAATGAGCAGGGGCTCACAAAACTATCTAGCCTGATAGTTTGATGTAGGGTCATCATTTTGTTTTATTTTATTTTATTTTAAATTTTACTACTAACAAATGGCACGTGAATGGGATTAAGGAGTTGTATTTTAAAATTTATATTTTTGGGACAACCAACTACCTAACTGTTGCTCATTTAATGAGTAGCATAATGAAGGAAATGAAAAGAGGCAACTAAGTGGGAGTTTTTGAACTCAAAAAGTGGTAGGTGGAGGAATTTATGAAGGTTGTGAACATTACAATAGATTTAGGTGAGATTTAAGGGGAGAAGTTCTAGATTTTCGGCAGTTTTTAAGAGAAGAAGAGCGTGCACAAAAGAAGAGGAGAACATAATAAATCAGGGGCAAGAAAGAAGGCAAAAAATAGAATATAACATACAAGGACAAAGAGAGATGGAGGAAGCAAAAAATAGTAACTAAAGCAGAAGACATAGAGGACATTATTATACATATAGAAGACAAGGAGGAAGGAAGTGGAATAATAGAGGAAGCTCTATTCTACAAATATTTTTTTATAATTGTTTGTAAGAGAATATAAATCACTATTTTTTAAAATATAATATAATACTATTATATTGATATCTTATTGTCTCTTTGTCTATGTTTGTGAGTGTTAATTGTGTGTAAATTTTTATTCTGAAAGTTGGAGCTTTGATTTGCAAGTTTAAACCCCATAGGTTGTTGAAATGTTTGGACAACAACCTACAGCCTTTGCTGCAAGTGCCTGCAGCAACCTATAGCCTTTGCTGGAAGTGCTCACAGTAACCTACATCCATTACTTTAGGAGATTGTAGCCACCTACATCCATTGCTTTAAGTGCCCATAACAACCTACAGTGATTTCTGTAGGTGCACGTAGCCACCTACAACCATTGCTATAGGTACCCATAGCAACAGCCTATTTTGGGCGGAAACTTAGTGTGTGTCACTAAAGTTTTATGTTCTTCCTCTAAATCCAGTTATAGGACCTGTAGAACATGTGTAGGCCTCAGTGAAGGTTGTGTAAGGTTGTTTATAGCAACACAACCACTCCTTTTCTACCTATTTGCTCTGTTTTATGGGTTTTTAGGTGCCTACAAGGGGGGTGGGTGCCATCAATAGTGGAGTCACTCAACTTGAAAAGTATCAAAGGAAATGACTATGCTAATGATTTATATAGCATATTAAATGAACGTGTTCACACTCACTTGATCGATCTCAGTGATAATTTTCTCCCTGAATGTGTGTGTTTAGATTGGTTACAACAATGGTCATTGTTACATTTTCTATTTACTATGGATAGTTTTTTCTTATTACTTATTCTCCAATTTTGTTTGGCTTTAACTCATAAGTGGGTTCTTTTGAATGTACAACTAGTAAAGCTATATCAGATGGACCATTATCCCATAAAATTGGAATGTTCATGTATACTATGGTATCGCGAATTGGAAATGATCAACTTGGATATCGTAGTAGTTGAAGATGAAAACATTCTTTCCTATCACAATAAAAAATATTACCTTATTAAAAACGGTGGTTGAATGTTCCTTTCCCACCAGTTCTACTATTTTTTTTTAATGGTCTTTAAAACATTCAATTTGTTTAAAAAATGGGTACCACACCCGGCATACACCTGAGAAGCAATCAACATTAAATATGATAGAAGTTAAGACTGATGGTCTAACTATTACTTTGACAGTCCAACAGAACATTAAAAGTTTGGGAAATTGAAAATGATTAATTTATTGACTGCCCACCCAAACGTGAGCTGTATAGTGCTTAATGTACCAGAGGATCAGAGAAAACACATGTGAGCAAGTAAAAAGGCTGGAATTTTAAGTCCAAATATGGTGGAAGTAATTATTCGATACCAAATCCTTACCCTGCAGTAAAAAATATATACAATAAATAAATCAAAATTTTAAATAACTGAATATTTTTACAAATGTTTAAAATTAAAATTAAAAAATCAAAACCAATGAATTGTCATATATCTACATTTATATTTATATATAATGTTTATTTCAATTAATAAAATCATTTTATTTTTTAATACGTTAAATGATGGAAAAAGAGTCCCGCACCAAAAAAAAACACTAAGAAGTCATTAAATTAAAACAATCAACTTATTCAAAATTACATTAAAGAAAAGTAATGATGCCTATAAAATAGGTTGACCGCTTTATACAAAGCACAAAGGAAATAAACTAATAAAACTAACAAATCCAACCTTTCAAAAAAAAAGTAACAAACGTAGAAAAGGGTTTTAAGAAATTAAATTCAAAAGAAATTATATTATTGAAAAGATTGTAGTATGATTAGTGAAGATGATGGTTTCTTGTATTCATCTAATAAAATACAATTTCTTTTAGGTATTTGACATGGAGAGTCAAGCAGTAATGTCAAGATCGTGCCTTGCATGATTTTGATATCGTGGCCACAATTTACTCATGACTTGGTAACCGAAGAAACTCACTGATTTGAATGTGTACTTACTCATCATTACTATGTATATATGTATGTATGTATGTATGTATGTATGTATATGTATGTGTGTGTGTGTGTGTGTGTGTGTGTGTGTGTGTGTGTGCATATATATACATATATACATATACATATACATATACATATACATATACATATACATATACATATACATATACATATATATACATACATATACATATACATATACATATACATATACATATACATATACATATACATATACATATACATATATATATATATATATATATATATATATTGAATTGAGATGCAAATATTCTATACAATTTAGTGATTCGATGTGTGTGTGTGTGTGTGTATGTGTAGACACACACACACATTCTAGTACATTGAAAATAGAAAAAAACATATAAAATCAGTCCATCACTTTAAAAAAAAAAAAACACCCATCCCTTTATGATAAAAATGGTGTATACATCTAAATTTTGAATAAGGCTTGTTAGAAAAAATTACTGACATTTTTTTCATATGGTTCATCTGCTGATTTTAAGTAGATATTAGTGTTTTCATATGTTATTAGTACCAAAGGGAGACTATCTATTGGATTTACTTAGATTTAATTAGTTATTATTCCATTTTTTTGGGCAATCAAGTCACTCTATTTCTTGTATTCAGAAATATGTTAAGACTTTTTTGAAGGGAAAGTGCAAGTGTTTTAACGATGAAATAAAATGTTATTTTTGCTAAAAATTGATCAGAATAAAAAATTACATGTTATTAAGGGCACCACATGGTTCTAACTCAGATTTAATCCAATGATTTATTTTTTGTAGTGTCTCTGTCCTATTAGAGTACATACTAGGATTTCATTTCTGATCTGATAGAAAATAAATTGCCATCTATGTGAATGCTTAGCAAATTCCATTTAATGTTTGATATCAATTCAAAGGGGCTCAAATGCACACATTACATTTTATTTTCATCTTCATGTTGGAAGTGTGGATGGACACAAGGGCTATTGTTTAAATTATCAAATATATGGTTCCATAATTTATTAGTCGGGTTATATTTGTTTATTCATCAGGTTTTAGGGTGAACCCATTTGGAATTTCACTTAACTTTATCACAAGAATTTTATTTAGAGTTTTTATTTGTTTTAGGGTAGTTTTTTTAATGTTTATGGTGTTTATATGTGTTTATGTATGTAGGAAAAGAGCAATTGTGCTTAGCAAGCGGTGGTGACTACTTCAGCTCCATTGAGATGGATGCTTGCAAAGGGAGGGCATGAGCAAGGCAAGATAAGAATTTTTAGTTCTCTAAAATTTTCCTCGAGAGGTCTTACTCCCCACACCCCTTTCAAAACATGATACCATTTCTTCATTATTTTTAACACTAATTTGAAATATAGACATATGGGTTTGTGATAAAAAAATGTACTGAGATTAGAAATTGCTTTTGCGATAAATATTTGCATATCTTCTCTAAGAATCATGTGTTATGTTACATCTTGATTCTCTCACTAAACTAATTTACCTCACTGTCTGTGGATTAATATGGTTTTTAAATTGATGTTTTACCTTTAAAAAAATTATAAGTCATACACTATTATGGGATAGATGAATGTTACATAAATATCATGAGTTCATTATTATATGATGGCTAATTATGAAATCTTTACATAATCATTATATTACTTTGTTTTTATAACATTGTTTTATGATTTATATCAAGATTTATTTGACTAACCACCTTCTAGTCATAAGATGGATGTAAGAGAGTTCATCCCTCAGAGCAGGAAGGATGTAGAGCATCATCAAATAGGGTGATGTAGATGGAGATGGTGAAGAATGATTAAGGAAATTTCTAAGACCCATGCACACATCACATTAGATTAAAAATATTATATGTATTGTGTGTTTGATTTTTAGAGTTACTATGTTTTCAAAGTTGATTACAATTATATAAGAAAGTTTACATGTTTTAAATGTTAATATGTAGTTATGAAATAAATCTTATATGTAATTGAATTTTGTACATAGACTCAATGATTGATGTTATAGGAGGATCAAATGAGATTTGTTTACTTGTGTTTGTCTATGATTTTAAAATGTTAATTACCTATACGATATCTAATTACTATTATAGATAGACTAGTAAAATGACTTTAAAATATTTAGAATGTTAATCTTATTAATATTGATATTCGAGAATATCAATATATGTAAATCTATTAAAATAAAGAAACACATATATATTCCATATACACTAGTAATTAACTAAAACAATTATCTTGTTTTAATTAAAATCTATATTTGATTGGTCTATCTTTTTAGTACACAAAAGATAATTAAAATTTTAAAAGGAGATAACTACCTTTAATTGATACAGAAGAGGTGAAATTATCTTAATATATTAAACCAAGAATTAAGTCAAATATAATTATTTTGCATGGAGTATGTTAAAATTTGAAAGTGTAGTTATCATTTCGAAAATGATTAATAAAGTGGACTTTGAATGGTATACTTGGTATTAGAATATAGGCTGACAGGAAATTTTGAAATGAATATTTTATTGAATAAAGAATTTAGGAAAGTTCAAATTAGGGCATGCATAAGCAGAGTTAATGATAATTGACTGATTGTTACTCATTATTTAATTGGGAAAAACATGATTATGGTATGGTAATTGTAACTTGGTAAAAATGCATGCAAAACATGATGGGTGAGCATAAAATAATAAAGGTGAGATGAGGAAGAGAATAAGGTATGGCCAGGAAGAGAACAAGGATATAGAGGAAGGATAAAAAGGGTTCAATTTCATTTTGTCTTAGTTTTGGGAAGCGTCTTACTAGATTGGTGAAGTAATTTCTTTATAATTGCTTGCTTAATTACTATTTATGGTTTGAGATAGTAGGGTTTAGAAATTAATGTTTATTCATAGGCTCAACCCTATGGATGGCTTGGCCATCCACAAAATTAGCGTAAATTATCTTCTTAAACCCTAAGACTTCAAACTAATTAAGCTTTTGTGTGTTGATGTGTTAATGAATTTAAATCTATGGAAATACATTAAAAAACCATGGGAAAATTAGATAGAGGTATATACATGCATAACTAAGTTTAAACCCCTGTGTGTGTGTGTGTGTGTGTGTGTGTGTGTGTGTGTGTGTGTGTGTGTGTGTGTGTGTGTGTGTGTGTGTGTGTTAGTGTGTGTGTGAGAAAATGTGTGTGTGTGTGTGTGTGTGTGTATATATGAACTTAGGAAGGGAGAACATACGACAGTTCTATATATATATATATATATATATATACATATATATATATATATACATATATATATATATATATATATATATATATATATATATATATATATATATATATATGTAAGTATGTATACATACCTACCTACATATAACTAAAGTCTAAGTTAAAGGATTTTATAATGGTTTAAATTAAGAAATAATTAAACTGTTTGATTCAATTTTATGCTCACAAAATAAAAATATATTATGGGCTACTGATTTGTTTTTGGTCTATGTAATTTTGATAAATAAATTAAAGAGAAGAATGGTTATATATTATACATATACAGGGTTTGGGTACTTTGAAAATTAATGTAGAGTATGTATACAATTTTATATGACATTTTTGAATTGTGTGTGTGTGTGTGTTAAAAATATGGAACACTTCAAAGCCAAAATGTTGTAATTTTGTTGTTAATTTTAAAATTTGACATAAAATTTTACTATGTATATGTTACATAATATACCCACAATTATACTTAATTCAATTTACATTTAGGTTGACAATAACAATGAAAAAATATATTAATGTGTGTGTGTGTGTGTGTGTGTGTGTGTGTGTGTGTGTGTGTGTGTGTGTGTGTGTGTGTGTGTGTGCATGTACGTGTGTGTGTGTGTGCGTGTGTGTGTCTGTGTTAAAAATATGGAACACATCGAAGGCAAAATGTTGTAATTTTATTGTTAATTTTAAAATTTGACATAAAATTTTACTATGTATATGTTACATAATATACCCACAATTATACTTAATTCAATTTACATTTAGGTTGACAATAACAATGAAAAAATATATTAATGTGTGTGTGTTGACTATGTCTAGGTTATATTAATTTTGAACCATGTATAAATATATATACATTTGTTATATATGCATCTTTTCTTTAAAAACATTTGTGAGTTATGAATAGTGTGTGGATATCTATAAATATACAATAATTGTGTTTTAAAACAAGACCAAGTTAGAGACTGGGATGGCATTTGAATCAGATGTTTATATCTAAAACATTGACCATATATTCTTACTCAAACCAAATTAATATAAGTACAATTGGCTAAAAGAACACAAGAATTTTGAAGAGTTTTTGAGATTAGAGTTTTATGGATTTATGTCTTTAGAGGTATGAGAGAAAAAATTTGGTAATGTATACTTAAAGGAACATGTAAAAATTGTGTACCTGAGAATATGAATTAGAGATGTATAGTATTGGGTTTAGGGTAAAAATAGAATAAGGGATGTGGGGAAATGTGGGGTCATTAATGTACCACATATAAGATAAAGTTTAATTATGAATTAAATTGGGGCTAAAAGAAATTAAGAGTCACTTTTTCACTTGATTTGCTCGATCATAAATAGAATATTAGATATAATAACCTAGGAATAAATGAAATTGCCATAGTACAAAAAAATGATATATATATATATATATATAATCAGATGTAAATATGTTATGAACTACATATAATTATATATGTTATATTTATGCGTGTGTGATATACATAATGTATATTTATAGTTATATGATTTTCATAACACATATGCACACACACGTGCACATACCTACCTCTCTCTCTCTCTCTCTCTCTCTCTCTCTCTCTCTCTCTCTCTCTCTCTCTCTCTCTCTCTCTCTCTCTCTCTCTCTCTGTGTGTGTGTGTGTGTGTGTGTGTGTGTGTGTGTGTGTGTGTGTGTGTGTGTGTGTGTTGTGTGATGTTCACATACATTTATATAGAAAGTATGAATTCATATTTTTTAAATACCTATTGTTATATTGTATATTTAAATAATGAAGTTATAAATGCAATAGGTTAAGGTGATTTAAATTATGCAATAAAACCTCTCAATAGCTATAACGAAAAGAAATATTACGCTATGGATTATTAAGATAATTTCTTATTGTTTATATTACAATAAAGTAGTATGTGTCATATGTGTTGTGATTAGTGATTTACTGTATTTACTTACAAAAAGCATACTATTTTTAATAAGTTGTATTCTACTCATTTGTTAAATAACCTTGTTTGTCAAAATTATGGTCATGCGATGAATAATAAGAATGAGGTTCATTCATATGTTTGAAGGACTAAATATATGTACTAATTATTTTATTAATTAACATATGTTTTTACTTTCTAATAGTAATAATTTCATCAACCTATTAGTTAAATTAATGTTAACTAAATCTCATATTACTGGCACAAACGGAGTGAGATGGACTTCACTAGCTTACTTAGCACCACGAATCTAAGATAAAGGTAATCCCATCAAGTGATGTGTTTGAATTTGATTTATCTTTGAGATCAAAAATTATTTAAAAACTTTGGCTAAATTAATGTTTAGATAGACATTGTCATTTCATATGTATTGTTTATATGTTTGTGTGATATAATGTTGGTAACATATTTATATATGGTACACATCATGTAGTTGAAATCTTACATCACATGAGTAATAACATGTCTCTATAGATTCTTGCACCATCACTATCTACCCATCCATGAAAGAAAATAAATTCCCTATTTATGGGATTGTGTAGGGTATAGATTGTCCATGATTGGTGTGGAAAAGTGATATTATGATACTCTCTCTCTCTCTCTCTCTCCCCACTATGGTACTTACTTGGAGACTACACTTCATAATATTAGGGATATAGGAGTTAGAGTTAGTGGAACTCCATAGAGTATTATAACTATTATTATATATATATTTTTATATATCTCACCTATTGGAATGTAATTTTATTATTACTATACATCAATATTAGTGGTTATATTATTGTACCATCCATGGTTGGGTTTTTAATTGATTAGTTTCCTTATTTTGTTATGTTAATTTACATAAGTTTGTAGTCATTAGTAACTATTATTACTACATCTTTACTTGTGGTTAATATACTTAGTATGTTAATTCCTTAATTACATTCTCTTGGTGAAAACTAATGAAAGAATTTTTTTTGTGTAAATATTTAAAATAAGTACTAAATTATTTTAGTAAATCCCTATGTAAATGTTACATTATGGTATCAAAGTTGTGGCTCAAGATCTAGGACGTAATGAGTCTATTAACATTTTCGTATTCTTATGATATTAAAAAAAAAAATGGTGTGATCATAAGCATTGGGTGTGGGTAATTTGAATGTCAATGATAATAATATTTTATTTGATCATAACCAATTTTCCATTGAACAAGTAGTAAAGTAAGATTAGATTCTTACAACCATGAATGAGACTATGAATATAATCAGATCACCAAAATACGAAATTCATAAACATGAGAAAGAAGCCCATCAATATGAGCCTAAAAATCATCTTGTTGAGAATTAAATCCCTTAAGAATAGATACATTATGAAGTGCCTCAAGATGTGATAGCACGTGTAGTCATAGAATTGTCAAGGAATATGAAAAAGGTGAATCAACCTAAGTTTGATAGAATTATTATGGGAGATGGATCTGAAGCATGGTTGATTGAAATGGAGAGGTATTTTGAAATTCAAAACTACTCTAAGGTCATCAAATATATTTGGAGAACTTATCATTTAGTTGGAGAAGTAGTTATATGGTGGGATAATAAGAAGTTATAAATGAATTTAAATTTGACCATTACTACTTGGGAGCAACTTGTGATGTTATGTAGATCATTGTGGATTCTATAGTTATATTTTGACAAAAAGTTGATATATTTTCAAAACCTAAATCAAGGGAACTTATTGGTAAATAAGTATTGTGAAAAATTCACCAAGATTTTGAAATATGTGCCTCAGTATTAGGTAGATGAGAGGTTCAGGATTAGGAAGTCCATCATTGAATTAAAACCCTATATTGGTGGAGAAGTGAAAATTCATGGACCATCTAGCATGGACAAAGTCTTTGAGAAATCAATCAATCAGGGGAAAATGTTGAAATCTCTTTCTCAAGTCAAAGGCAAGTTTAAGATAAAGTTTGGAAGTTCAAACTCAAGTGCATACTCCAAGAGTCAGTTCAAGAATAAGAATACTAGATGCAACAAGAGTTTAGGTAACAAGAACCTAGGTAATGGTTCCAAACGTAGTTTCAAAGGAAACCAATACTCTGATAGGAAGAGACCACCAGGAGGCTTCTTAATCTATGGAGGTGACCATTTTGCATGAGTATACCTATGATAAGTTTAAGAATAAAGGTTCTTCCTCTCAGTAAGGAAGATTCTAGTAATGTATTCATGCAGAAGTTGATAATTGACAAGTCAAATTCTAGGATTCACCCATCTAACTCTCAGGTATTTTGTTTGAACATCCGATTTGCATTTTGATAGATATAGGGGCTATGAAATGTTTTATATCTCCTAGTATTTAGAATAGTTTTTGTAGGAAAGATGGTGTAATGGCAAATGAATGATTGCTAAAATATGGGAATGATTCTAAAGTTCAAGTTAATAAGTGTTTATTTAAAGCAAGAATTATGCTGCCAGAATTCAAAATGGTTATGTATATTATGTAGCACCACTAGGGTCATATGATGTGATCTTCGGAGTCAAGTGGATTTAAAAATATAAGTCCAAGGTTGACTATTACTTAAAAAGGGTTGAATTTCATGATGACTCTAGAAATTAGATACTAATTTAGGGTGAAAAAAGGGAGTTAAAAATTAGGTATATTTATACAAAACAACTCAAGTAGGCTAAAGGAAAGGGGTGCCAAAACTTTATCATCAAGAGAAATTAAATGGAGGAAACTAAGGAACCATTGATTTAATATTATCCTTTACTTAGAAATTTTCATGATGTGTTACTAGAAGAATTTATAGGATTACATCCTAAACAAGAATTTGACTTCTCTATTGATATCAAATCAGGGTTAGAACATCATTCTAAGGCTTATTATAGAATGATGACCATTGAATTAGTTTAATTGATGACATAAATTCAAGAAGTGTTGTCCAAAGAATTGATTAGACCAAGTGTTTCACTATGGGGAGCACCAATTATCTTCTTTTAGAAAAAGGTTGGAACTCTTCAACCTTTCATTTATTATAGAAAGTTAAATAAAGTGACCATCAATAATAAGTATATGTTACCTCAAGTAAATGATCTTTTCAATCAGATGTGATGAGCAATGTTCTTTTCTAAGATTGATCTTAAAGTTGGATATCATTAGCTAAAGATAAAAGATGAAGATATTCTAAAGATGACATTTATATGTTGTTATGGGCATTCTGAGTTTACAATGTTACCATTTGGGTTGATGAATGCACCTACAACATTCAAGAATATCATGAACAATGTGTTTTTATATTACCTAGATCATTTTATTTTGGTATTTCTAGATGATATTCTTATATATTCTAAGGATGAAGAAGATCATCTTTAATATCATGAGTTGATTTTACAACATCTTTGAAAGCACATGTTTTATAGAAAATTATCCAAGTGTGCATTTTTATAAAATAAAGTGAAATATCTAGGACACATTATCTTAGTGGAAGGATTTTGTTTTGATCTAAACAAGATAAGGGTCATTATGGAGTGACCAGTGCCAAAACATATTCACGAGGTAAGGAATTTCAAGGGATTAGCACACTATTATACAAAATGTATTTTGAAGTTTTCCAATATAGCTAATCTGATTACCTCTCTATAATGTAAAAATAATAGTTTTATATGGTCATATAAATGCAAACTAGCTTTTCATGAATTGAAAATAAGGCTTGTTTCAACACCATTGTTAAGAGTTCATGATCCCAGTGGTTAATTTTCAATGATCACAGATGCATTTGAGGATGGAATAGGAGGAGTCCTCATGTAGGATGGTATAGTAGTAGCATATGAGTCAAGGAAGCTAAAGCCTTATGAAGTGAATTATGACCCTCATGATCTTGAACTTGCAACAATCATTCATGCTTTGCAAGTTTGGAGACATTATTTTTTGGGGAAACCATTTGAGCTAAAGATTGTTAACTTGGGACTTAAATAAATCTTCACCCAACAAATTTAGAATGATCTTCAGAGGTGACGGTTATAGTTTTTATTTGACTATGACTTTGATATCAATTACATCAAAGAAAAAGAGAATAGAGTAGATAGTGATTTGATTCATAGAAGGTACATAGAAATTTGGGCTATTATCAGGAGTATTTTTAGGTATTGTGTGATTGAGTTCTAACCAAGAGATAAATTATATGATTAGATCGATAAAGTTTTGTCTAAGAATGATCAGAATCCTAAGTATAAAGGATACAACATAGAGAGTAATGGTCTTCTACATTATAGTGAAATGAGGTATGTGTCAAATCAAAAAAAATGAAGGAGCACAATGCTAAAGGAACTA
>JARHVA010010666.1:57500-60000 GCA_037957365.1 Torreya grandis | reverse complement strand
TACTCCAATAAGTGATGAAAAAAATGCCTTCTCTATAGACATTCTTATACTATATAAGGTCAATATTTTCTATAGTGCTTTGAACTCCAAATAACCTCATAGTCAAAATTAGAATGACAAGAGCATGTTTCCATGGTAATTGACCTTATTGAGGTGATATTAAAACTATTCATTATATATATATATATTAGACTACAAAGTCTTGACTCATATCACCACCTATAGAAGAACTTTAGGCCACCCAAATAAAGAGCCTATACAATATATTGACATTGGAGTTAAAATAAAAACCTACAAGAGAGTGATCTCATATTATGAGTAATGGTAATTTAAAAAAAAAAAATTGAATAAGATTGAATAACAAGTTTTAATAATCTAAAAACCATATGTAGGTGTCCTTTTGACACTCACAACATTTATTTATAGTGAACTTTAGGATGACAATGTACTAGAACATAAATAGTCTAGATGTTGGCCTAGAAAATAAATGATATGAATTGTTATTAATAAATATAAGGAGACCATTATTAATATAAGTATCATATGGAATGAAATATAAGGGTCTAAGAAAAAAGTTTTACATATAGGAATGACTCTCTCTTGAGTAAGAAACACAGTACATAGCTAACACCAAACTAGGCCTGCCAAAATGGAGGGTATGTATTGAAGAGTTTAGAAAAGATTAAGTGTTGACATACATGAGAGGACCTTAAAAATGGTATCAACCATATAAGGATATTCCCATATCAATTAAATAGGGAAAAATGTTGGTTTTCAACTACACCTACAATCAACACACTAACCCTCCACAGTCAATGAGTTCCAAAGAAGTATACCTTAGGTTTTAGGATGTTTTGAGGTACTATTGATATGACCAAAACTTTAAAATTTGTATATAAGGTACCTATAATATAATTGAGCCTATTATAACCATTTTTTCTAAGGTAAGAAGGTAAGTTCCCTCTATTCTATCTTAGACAGAGGGCACTCTTAGGAGGACACATCATGTAGGCTCAGTACAAAAAGCACAAGAAAATGAGTTAGAGATTATTATAAAATTATAAAAATATATATAAGGATGTGTTTAACATGATGAAACACATAAAATTCAACACAATCATAAAAAATACTTAGAGGTGTTGATGAGTATTTACGTTCATACTAGACCTGCTAAGCCTTAACTAGGCCTAGAAACCCTAAGTAGATGTATCCTCACTTATAACACCAAGTGAATATTAAAAATCATTAGAGTAACTCCATGGTCAGATATAGTGACTTTGATAACCTTTAGTTTTAAGATAAGGCCATAGAAAATCCATTTGTACTCTATTTGATAGATCTAAGGGAATGAGGACTCTTGAAAATTATCACATAACCCTTTTACATATTGGTTTGAGAAACTGAAGACCACCTTGGTGCCAACTGTGAGAGGTGAGTGAAATAATGGTAATTATGACTACATGCAACTTAAACACTTGTCTAGAAGAAGATTGATGATTAGGGACATATCCAATGCATGCTAGAGAATTTTTATAATCCTCCTTAATGTTTACATTAGTTACTCTATTTGTAGTCTATTTTGGAGCATTCAAGTAAGGCCAAATGATAAAGGCCATTTCCAAACAATTAATTGAAGAGTCATACACTAAATTTGATTAGTTTCATGCTTGGAGAGACATATCCATAAAGAACTTGGATTTTCTATTTCGTATTATTGTATACTTCAAATGTAACACTCTCTCTCTCTCTCTCTCTCTCTCTCTCTCTCTCTCTCTCTCTCTCTGCCTGGCAAGTCGATTTGTGACTCTTTGACTTCATTATACTCTCTCCTTATTCACATTATATAATTACTATCCATTTTGGCTCTTGTTTCATAATTCCATACCATGTATCATGAAGCCCTAATGGTTTGATGTTGTACTTTGCCTTTGACTAATACAATAAATCTAGTTTTGTGTTCACAAAAATCTTATCTAAGTGTGCAAAGTGATGAATTCTAGTGATAATATCCTACCCTTGCTTCACATTATACTTTCATGTCTAGTGCAAGATTTTCTCATTCTAACAAGTCATATGGAGTGTAATTAGTGTGTTAGGGTCCCTTCAAATACAAAAGTGACCTTAGAGTGTGTAAAATGATCTCTGGTCTACTTAATTGATTTTTCTCATGCATATCACCTCTATATTAAAATACAAATGTTGAAACATGGAGGACTTTGAAGTTAGTGTTGTAGGTCTTATTTCTTAGTGAAATAAGTATGATGGTCTTGTAGAAATCTTCACGGTGTATCACCTCCATAGAATAGTTTTATTTCACGCATATCTATGCCCATTTTTTCACAAGTAATTATTTAGCATAGGTGATAATAACTTCACTATCAACTCAGGGATTTAGCTCTTAAACTTAGAGGTCTACCTTTACTATATGCAACACACAGGCCTAGAAGTACTCCAATGTTGCTCAAATCCTAAAGTAGGATTGAAGAACCTCCTATAGGGT